>JAOXJP010240087.1:0-23320 GCA_025762735.1 Platanus orientalis | reverse complement strand
GTCCTTTATTTTGGAAGTTGAAAACTATTGAGCAGAAGAAGCAATGTGAGGTGTGTCATCCAAAACATATAGTCCATCCTCCTCATGTCCTCTACCAATTGTCATCCTTGTCTTTAAGTCTTGGAACACACAATGAGTAGGAAAGAAAATCACACAACAGTTTAATGATTTGGTTAAATGGTTAACAAATAAAAGATTTATGGTAAAATTTGGAACATGAACAGAGGAGAGTAGTAAGGTAGGAGTAATTATAATGGACCCCTTACCGACTATGGAAGAATAAGATCCATATGCGATTTTGACCTTATCTTTCCCATAACAAACAGAATAAGTAGTGAAAAATGAAGAGATACCTGTCATATGATCAGAAGCTCCTGAATTAGTGATCCAGGACTGAAATGGATTGGTGACAAAAATACTGAATGTAGATGCTGAAGTACTTGAATGTACAAAGGATGATGTCGGAATAGAAGAGAATGGCTCCAGATTGGCCATAAAGCGGCGTAAAGCCTCAATTTGATCCGTAGAAAAGCTGAGGCTATCCATTGAAGGTGTAAGATAAGAGGCTACTAGCTCTATTGAAGAAGTAATAGAATGGGCACTGGAACGACTATGTGGGCGAGAAATACCCCTACTACGCTGTTGTCTGCCCTAAAACTCCTGTGTGGGATGACCATGAAGATCCCAACAATTTTCTTTGGTGTGCCAAGCTCGACCATAGTGCTCACATCTCAACTTATTTCTATCTATAGTTGTGGTTATGCTACAACCGCCACCACCATGACATGACCTCAGAAGGATCCACGTCCCCCATGTTGAGAGTAGAAAACCAAATCAGATTCATCAATAACTGGTGGTAAAGGCTGAGTCATGAGAATACGATAATCTTTTTCTTGGGACAAGTATGAGAACACCTCATCAAAAGACAGAAGTGGATCCTTTCTAAGGATCTGTATTCGAATGGGTTCTTAGACAGGATTCAAACTAGCCAACAACTCAAATATCCATTTATCTTCCAATTCTTGGGTATACAAGGCTACATCGATAGTGCATTGTGTTTTGAAAGTTTTATAGTAGTCAATCTCCTCCCAAAGTCTATGAAGAGTGGAATAATATGATACTAGAGGCTGATCACCCTACCTCAGCTGAGAAACTCTATGGTGCAAGTCATACATTTTGGTTTTGTTACCTCTCTTAGAATAGGTTTTAGTAACTGAATCCCAAATGACCTTGGCTATAGCCAAAACAAATTATTGTTTGAAATGCTTGGCCGCATGAAATGAAAGAGCCAATACATGACCATGACATTCTTAGCCTCTCACTTAGCATACGTGGGATCTTTAGAATCTGGCATCTTTGCATCCCCAATTATATAAGCTCATTTTCTTTTCTTAGTGATGAACAATTTTGCAGATTGGGATTAAGTTAGAAAATTTTTCCCATCCAATCTAACTATAGTAATAAGAGTGTTTAGGGATTCATTTACTACATCACCAAGTGTGCCCATCGCGGTCTCTTTTGACAAACTAAATGTTTGGGTAACTTCATACATGGCTAAAACCGATTACCAATCATAAAAAAAGGGCAAACAAAGAACAATCACAAAAATAACACACTAGTGTAGCAAACTAACCATCAGGTGTATTAGCACACGGAGGAACATGAGGGGACACAAGATTCACAGCCACATGGTCTTCGATCTGGTCACAAAGGACATTCTCGACTGGTATGTGATTGCAGAGGCTCCCTTGCAGCAAGATAGGATCCCTTTGATTAAATTCCTACACATAGGTGAGGATTCAAATCAATAGAACGTGAGTCGTGGGATCACCCAATCATGTTACAGGCTTGGCGATAACAGGAATGAACCAAAACAGAGAGACCTCTCCCGAATCTCAACCAAATTGAATGAGGTTTGTTTCTTTGTGTTCTCTTAAAAAAATGACCAGTGAGGTAGCTCATAAATGTGTTAACACAAGTGATATGATTCAACGTAAACACAAAGGCTGGTGTCTTATACCTCATGTGTGCCATTTATGTCTTCAAGATGGTGAAATGGTTAATCACATGTTTATACACTGCCTATATTCATTGAAAGTATGGTGGTTCTTCATTAGCTTTTTTGGTATATCCTTAGCGATGCCCTTGGAGATCTTGGATTTCTTAAGGAGTTGGTCAAGTGCCCCATTTAAAAAGCGAGGCAAGGCTTTATGGAGTTATCTTTCTTCTGTCATTATATGGTCAATTTAGGAGGAAAGGAATTTAAGGATATTCTAAGATAAGAAAAGATTGGCGCGTCAATTAATTGAATGCATCAATATTCGGTTGGCATTTTGGGACTCTGAGGAGCCTTGTTTTAAAGGCATACCAATGGATTCCCTCTTAAGGGATCTATATATCATCATTAATTCAGCCCTTAGATGCCCCTAAGTGTTTCACAAATGGTCTCTTCCTATGGACAATGTTCTCAAAATAAACTTTGATGGAAGCTCATTGGGCAATCTGGGGCTGGCGGACGTGGGCGGGACTATCTTTGATGCATCAGGAGTCTCTTTGATCGTATATTCTGGTCTATTGGGAATTCGGGATAGCCTCTATGCTGAGTCCATGGCTTTCTTGTTTGGATTAAAGACAATTCATTTAAGAGGCTTATCATCTTCTTCTTTTGTGGTGGAGGGTGATTCGGCAGCGGTTATAAGTTGGATGAATGGTGGTGGTAAAGGGCCTTGGCGGTTATCTAATCTATTAAGGGAAGCGGCATTCCTAGTGACCTCTTTGAATATCTCATTCAAGTGGATCCCTAGAGAGGCTAATGATGTAGCAGATGGGTTGGCTAAGCAGGGTGTCCATAAAGTAGACATTATGGTGGGTAATCGTGTTGAAGAAATTTAAGGTTGTTTTGTATTGTATATATTGAAAATGGGAAAGTTTCCGATCCCCTCTTCTCTCTCTCCCTCTCCTCTCTTATTGCTCTTGTTCTCTTTCGGTCCATCTGTGCTGGTTCTTTTTGCTTTCCCCACCCCCATTAATATAAATCCATGTTATTCAACAAAAAAAATTGCATTGAAACTCTATCATATGAGCAAGATCAACAAAACTTCAGAAAATGAGGGTTTTCAAGCTACAGAAGAAAACCCTTCGAAAATCACACCTAGAGGGGTCAAAAAATTCTGCAAAAATCACCATAAATCACCACGATTTATGATCTATAATCCTCGATCTCTGGCCATCTCTGACACTTGTACGGCCTGCTAACGTTAGCCATACGGACGTTGACGTTAGCAAGGATTTCAACTCGTCTTCTCCGTTTGTATCTCCTGGTTGTCTCCTGGCTGGCTGTGATACCAAGTTGGAATCTGTATTGTAGATCTAAGATACAAAGAAGAAGAAGAAGAAGAAGAAGAAGAGAGAGAGAGAGAGAGAGAGAATTGGGGAGAATCGTATGCGTGTGTATTAGGGTATTCTACACATCATACATAATATATATTTATAAATGATTCAGTACATCTGCAGTTTATAAAAGCACAGTATATATGAGAGGCATAAATACCCTTAAACCCTTATTATGCTGCACATTTCTACACTAACTACCAAAGCAAGAATTCTTCTTGATTATTTTCTTTATCCTTGAAAAATAGCATGCCAATGGAATCAAGGAAAATGTGTAGGAGCACTTGAAGGAAAACCTACAGACACTCAAGATTATGATTACATTGGATGCAATGTTAAGTGGTTGACTCCATCATTGAGATGCTTGAAAATATATGTACTACTGGAACTACTATTGTCATTATTCTTAGTATTGTTTTGATTGGTTATGATTAGTGTATCAGTATAAATACATGTACATTTAAATACATTATACTGGTAAGTAAGTTGGAATTATTTTTAGGTTCAGATGTTTAGTATTACTCATCATCACAGATGGGTTTATGCAGGCTAGGTCATTCATATTATTATTATTTTTTGTTTATGGATGAGCTATTATTGATAGATGATCTGCCTACATCCTGGTTTGCAGCATTTGGACCGTTGATCTGGCATATTTGTTGCAGAAGTTTTCTGTTAGTTTTTCTTTCTTCACCATTACTTTAGGAGCAAATCCAAATTTTTCCGTCGAGACCTTTTACAAGGTGAGTTCCCCTGTCATTGACAACAGATCTTTGTTGCTTTTGTCTCTTTGCTCTCCCACTTTCAGATGTTGCCGGAGTCAATCATTTCCTGTTCATAGAAAGGGGAACCCCAGCCAATGGCTTGGAAACCATGACTCTATCCATATTTTTGTATAATGTCATGGTGCCTCGACCTCGAGACAATGTTTTGAATTCTGTTTTCGGTATTACCACACTACATGGACTATTAAACTGTTGGCATATACTTTAATTATTTTTCTTCTGTGCTTTGTGTTATTCACATGTCCAACTTACTTTTATTATTTGGTGACTGTACTTTGTAAATAAGGAAAATGGCAGTATGGCACACCAAATAAAATGTGCACACCCATGAATATCTGGATTAAGCATGTTCTTTCTTATTTAACTGTATTATTCTTTAATTCTGATTAATTGTACAAATATGGTCATGTTTTCACCTAAAAATGTCTAGACGTGTTGACAATTAAAAAAATTCCATTTATGACATCTAATAGTGATATATAGATGCTTACAGTGGGAGCACTAACAATTTTAACTCATCAGGAGTCGCCACCAATCTAATTCACCCTAAGGAGATAAATTAAAAAAAATATATATTAGAAAAGGTATCCATTTAGGAATAAAAACTGGTGGCTTTCTAAGAGAGGGGAAGGTGTTAGTCCCTTATCATCTGTTTTGGATGGAAACCTTATGTGTATGGATGCATGCGCTAGAATTTTATCTGTAGAGAAGCTAGAGCACTTTTTTTTGGTTAAGGGTTTTACACAGGGTTGAGGTCCTGAGGGTCCTTCCCTTTGTCTTCCTACTCACTGGTTATGGCTGCAACCTTCCCAAGTCCATTCCATAGTTGTGCCCCCATGCCAGAATTTAGAGGCCATTGTGCCGGACACGTTAGGACACCTAAACAGTAGGCATAATTAAATGTTATCAAAATAATATTAAAACATAGCTGTTTGAAAATAACAGCACAGCAACCAGTATATAAAGGGTCTTGTGACATAGATAACATTATGTTCTATGGCACTTAACTATTGTAATGATGCTATTTAAAAATATAATGGCCATCTGTTAGAACCATGAAATGAAGGTGGTCAAAGGGTATTTATAGTTTTTGGTAGGTTGAGGGTGTTTTTGGATTAAGGGAACATATGCCCTTTGAGTACCAAAAGGAAATTAGAAAATCAACTCTTTAAAATATTTGAAGGAACTTTTGGATTTGTCAAGGGAATTTTTGCAAGAGGAAATATTTCAATTATTTTGGACATATTGGTAATGTGATCATATTCAAGTTGATGTCAAAATACAGATGTTGCTGAAGCCTCTACCAGCATGCATAAATTTCCCTGGTCAATTAAGTGAATTTCAACAGTTCAATATGTTCTTGGAATGTATTTGCCAGTTCACAAATAACCATGTCAAATCTCCCAGATTGAAGTAAGATGTTTTGCTAAGGGTTTGGTGTGTTGGTAATTGCTTTACTGACTTGCATAGAGTTTTCAGCAATTATATTGTGGGTAAAGCCTTCTCGGAGTCATTCCAGTCACTTGAAAAGTGAGCTGTTACATTAGCAATGCTCCTGCCTTTATGTCATGTTGAAGTAGTCAAATATATACCAGTTCTTCCTGAGGGAATTTGGTCATTTGTAATGATTTTATAGACATTTAAACCTGTCTATGTTCGCTTTACCAACAAATCCACTTGAATATTACCGTATACGTCAATAGTTGCTTTGCTGTCATTTTTCTCACTTTTCAGATATTAACTGACTTTGGGATTTTCCTGAGGGGCTTTTTTTTATAAAAAAATGAAAATAATAATAATAATAAAAATAAAGATTTTGGTAATGCAAGCTGCCCAGCTGACACAGCTCTGGTTCTTGCTAGTTTTGGTAATGAAAATGGCTGTTGGTGGCATTGTCCAATTTCACAGGGTTATATGTAGGCCTCAAGATTGGCTTGAGCATGGATGTTAAGGTGAATTATAAGTGGATAACATATGCCTATGTCCAGCCACCCCGCACAGTTGGATAAGAGTCATTCTTACAGCTATTCTAAGCCTAGAATTAAGTCTGTTTGAGTCATTAGCTTATGAGCTGTCTAATCCAGCTTATGTTGGACCCTACTTAGTTCTATGGCTGGATGATTTTCATTAGGATTCTTGTATATTAGGAAATCTGTCATTGTGTAGTGTCTTTTTTCTTTTAGATTATACGATCACAGTTTTTGTGCACATGGTGACTATCCCATGTTGGTTATATTTTGAAGAGCTTCTTAAATGCACTTACACCCAACAAGGAAGTGATTGGATTAGTATTGATGGTCTGGCCTCATATATAATATATCAATTCTTTTAAATGCAACTGTATCCCGCTGGTGGGAATATATATTGATGGTTTCTATAGTTTTGGATGCTCTTGCATTGCATAGTTTCTTGAATTCCTGCTATGCCTTAAGCAAGGAACTTTTGATACTTGGGAGGTTGCTTGATTTGTCATAGAAGAGTGTTTTACTGGAGCTCTTAATATTTAGTAGTTTGATTTTCCATTGAAGACTGTTTTTCTGAATTGTGTGAAGGGGAAAAACACCTGTATGCATTTTTCTTGGACAAATACTGATTAGGGGTATGAGATTTCCTAGGTGGGCCCATCCAATGGAATCTCAGTCAATGATCATGTGCAAGAGAAATTCATAATGCTTTCTTGGATCAATTGAAAGTGTCCATGATGTGGGACACTTTTTTTTTCCTTCCAAATTTGGTTTTGAAGCTTCCAAGGCTTCTAATAAGTTACAAACTTTTAAAATTTACATTAGCAGCTCTGATGATTTATATATTAAATTTTTTTTTGAAAAGTAATGAAATATATTCAAGAACCAAGGAGCTACAAGACTGCTAGTCCGAAGCATGAGAAATGTCCAGACCAGGAGCCAAAAACCAAAAGAACAGACTGCAACTCGGCAAAGCAGAATCAAACATCGAAAAATAACAACAAACTCCAATCAAAGATCCAAACCCAAAAGGGGATGTTACTGCACAGAGAAGCTGCCGAAATACAAAAATCTTATATTTAATACAAAACATGTCTTCCACTATAATTTATTAAAGACCTGATTATAGTAAAACTCATCTTTACCAGTGTTCACCTTGCAAAATGTATCACTTTATTTTTTGAGTCTCAATAACGTTTGTATGCAATGTTGAAATTCTGGAGTGCACTTGTTGGCTTCTCTTGGAGACTGTTGCTGAACTGACCCCGGTTAGAAATGAATATCAGAATGTGCACTATAAATGTATTTTTTGATGTCATTGAAGTGATAGAATTGCAATTTAATGGCAGATATGACCCTAAATAGAGTAGAATGGCGGAACAGGATTCATGTAGCCGACCCCAAATAGTTGGGATAAGGCTGTTTGTAATTGTATTTAAAATTTTTGTTTCTTATAGATTTGTCATGAGTCATGACATATTTGCTTGTTTTACTTCATATACTTGTCATTACTCTTCTTCATGCTGCTGGGTTAATTAGTAACTTCTAGAACCTGGCCTTGGGAAACATGCAGGAGGAATTGCCAAAAGATTTGGTGCGAGTGGATAGGCTATTTCGAAAAGCTCTAGAAGCTGGAATTAACATTCAGGTACATTCTACTCATATAGTTTGCTTGAATGTGCATCTATTTGATGTTTATCAGAGGGACCACAATATTCTGAAGCATTTTGCATGCCATGTACCCTTTGATGATTAATCAAATTTAGGTTTTGTGTTAGAAATTTGGACTATGACAATGATAGTTGATATATTAATTTCCTGGTTCTAGAAGAACAAGAGGAACATTGAGAAGGGTGTGGATAGAGGTATTTACGAAAGATTATTTTCATCAAGACTGATTAATATAATAAAAAGAGAGAGGAAAAGGAGGTATTAAAGATGCCTTTCCCTATTTGAAGGAGAGGCGGGGGGGGGGGAACTATCATTAAGACATAAGACAAGAGAGAGATTGATGATAGAGGAAAATCTTCTCTGCAATACAAATCCCCTCTTAAGAACTCCACTTTTGGCTAGATAGTCTGCCACATTATTACTTGACCTTGTCACATCAGAGAGTAAGATGTTCAACCTAGATGCAACTCCCACTTGGTAACGTAATGGGTGGGTTTGCATTTCCTTCTTTGAATTAGACTTGTATTACTTGAGTCTTGTCAACCATGCTAAGGATACCATGATATCCTAAGCCCTTGCAAGAGGGCAAGAGTTTTTGTTCTATTGGAATCCCTAATACTAATAGGCCCCAAGAACTCATGACTAGTCCCTACTAATAATCCTTTTGCAATTCTTAAAACAGTCTGTGGATCTTGAGGGTACCGGGGTGACCCATTGAACAACTGTTGAAATTGAGCTTGATAGTTGACACTATCCTGTATATGAGGAAACCAAATTCTTGAGATAACACAAAAGAGTCCTCAACCAGATGCCATTGTCTTGTGAGGTCACCAATGCTAATGCCTTTAAAGATGTTTGCCTAGTTGATCTGCAAGTAATATGAAAAGAAGAAGAAGAAAGAAAAAAGAAAGGAGAGAAGAAGAGAAAGAGGGAAAATATTAATGCATGAATCGTATGAGTTGGGTATACTCATACGTTGGCATTTATACCAACTTCTTTATTAATACACCATAGTATGGGTCTACAATACCTTTATGAAATAGATACCCTTACAATATACAACACTCCCCCTTAAGCTGAGGAATAGATATCAATCATTCCCAGCTTGCTGATTAAAGACATGAATTTCATGCCCCTAAGTCCCTTGGTAAAGACATCGGCAAATTCATTTTTGTTTTGTATGTACGGAATGCATATATTGTCTTTCTTTATGTGGTCCTTGATGAAATGTCTATCAACTTCCACATGTTTGATCCTGTCGTGTTGTACTGGGTCATGAACAATATTTATGGCTGCCTTAATGTCACTGTCCAGACTCATAGAACTCTTCATTAGAAACCCCACTTCAAGTATCAACATTTTTAACCATAAGGATTTGCAAATCCCATGTGCCATTGATCTAAACTTAGCCTCTGCACTAGACCTTGCAACTACAGACTGTTTTTTACTCTTCCAAGTCATTAGGTTTCCTCCCATAAACGAGCAATAAGCTGAAGTGGATCTACGATATGTCATTGAGCTTGCCCAATCAACATCAGTGTAGATTTCAATATGAGAGTGACCATGTTTTCTATTTATAACACCCTTTCCTGGGCACCCCTTTAAGTACTGGAGCACTCTATATGCAGCCTCCAAATGATTTTGGTTGGGAGCATGCATAAATTGGCTGATTACACCCATTGCATATGAAATGTCAGGATGGGTTAAAGATAAATATATGAGACGTCCTACCAGCCTTTGGTATCTTCCTACATCAATCAACCTTTTACTATCATATTTTTTCAATCTGTAATTTGTTTCTTTTGGGGTGACGCAATGTTTGCAGCTAGTCATTCTTGCTTCTTTCAACTAGTCCATAACATATTTTCGTTGGGAGATAAATATGCCCTATGTTGATTGGACAACTTCTATTCCAAGAAAGTACCTCAAGGAGCCTAGATCCTTGATTTCAAACTCCTGGCCAATGCATTTTTCAGCCGTGTAATTTCCACTTCATCATTTCCTGTAACAACTATATCATCAGCATACACAATCAGGGCTGTTACCTGGTGACCATAATGCTTGGTAAAAAGTGTGTGATCTTCCTGAGCTTGATTATATTCCGCATTGATCATCACTGTTCTAAATCTTTCGAACCAGACGCGTGGAGATTGTTTTATACCATATAAGGCTTTCTTCAACTTACACACTTTGCCATAAATACTGGGTACATGAAATCCTAGAGGAGTATCCGTGTACACTTACTCTTCTAAATCCCTATGAAGAAAGAGATTCTTTACATCAAATTGTAAAAGAGGTAGTGATATGAGTACTCTTATTGAGTTCAGTTTAGCAACTGGGGAAAAAGTTGCTTGGTAGTCTATACTATAAGACTGAGTGTATCTCTTTACAACCAGCCTTGCCTTATATCTTTCCACAGATCCATCGGACTTGTATTCTATTGTAAACACTCACTTACAACCTATTAATTTATTCATTTAAATAATACAACATACATGTGGGTTAGTGAGTGTGTGCACGGGAGATAGGAATATAATAATAAAATAATGATAAAAGATAAACAAGATTCCTACTTGCACATCCACACACTAGTTCAAGTGACTCCTTAAATTAAATTCACTGTGCATGTTAGGAGGTAAAGCATACACAGCCAAGAGCAAAATTAAATCTAAGCAGTAAGAAGGAATATCCAATAATTGAGAGCATAAAAATTGACAGGTTGCTGTCCCAAGGTTCTGATATTGATAAAGTATGGTAAAAGTGATTATAATATGATAATTAGTAAAGGCAAGGGACAAATCAAGCTGTGAGTTTTAGGGGAATGCTAGGTATGAGCAATAGAATGAAATTTTGACAAAAAATCTAAGTGACAATCAGGCTACTAACATAAAACAATAGGTTCAGGCAATCAACCATAAACTTCTAAGCCTATACCAAAATCTGCCATGAAATCATGCTTGCAAAGGGAGTTGAAATAAAATTAAATCTGTCAAACTGTACCTGATCCTGCCATAGCAATCTCCTTGTAGCATAGGGGAATGATATCCAACAAATTTTAGGGGCCAGAGGTGATGGTATCACAAATCGTTAAACACTGGTTTGCTGAAAACAGATGTCGCCACACTGAAACTTCATGGACTGGATGCTCCACATAGAGAATAGCTTTAGGAAAGGCATGGGCTTCTTTAAGGTCACCTAAGGGTGTCTTAAATACTGGAGAAGAGGCTCCGGCTGCAACAGTGTCTATAGGGAACTAAGAGAGATTTTGTAGGAGCTCCAAAATTTCAGTCGTTCATGCCTGGCAGGGAGAAATTGGCATTTACCTCGGTCAGGTTGAAATTTTGGGGATGGGTCCCACTACCCCTAGGATCGTGTAGGGGTGTCTAACAACCAGGGGAGAGATCACAATCCAAATTCCAGGAATGAGGGAGCAGGAAGTGATCTTGTAAGATCATTTTTTTGTGGTTTAACGCCTGGACAACGATAAATCTACTAGTAACTCTTCAAACAACCATTTAACAAGAAGAAATCTTCTTCAATGTGGATCGTCCAGCACTTATGAAGCTCTAAGGAATGCATGCATGCTTAAAACCTCAAAGTTGATGATCTCATTTGGAGTTTCTTGTGAATCAATAGGATTCAGCACAGTAAAAGTATAAAAAAACAAGGTATAAATAAAAGGAAAAGAAGAAAGAAGAAGAAGAAACCTTTAACCCAAGGGGAAGGGAGTAGCTTCTACCACTAGCGTTAAATCGGGGGAGAGCCTAGACCCATTCCAGGGTTTTGGGTTTCTTCAACCTAAAGCAACAGAGAAGAAACCATAGCCATTAACAACTGAGATAAAAAAAACTTGATTTTTTTAATTCAAATTCTGATAACCTCCAAAGACCTGGTCGTGGGCTCTTATAGAGAGAGTCCCACGGCTAGGTTTAAATACAAAATAGCAACTTACTTCATCTTATTACAAAAATATCCCTCCACTCATGAAAAATAGAAAAAAAAAACCTCATAAATCAATTATTTTGATTAAAATACCCTCACTACATATGCATAAAATAAAATAACATGAAAAATACAAATAGACACCCTATGGAACCAAAGCATGGGTGTCACCCTCTTGTATCGCCTTTGGTAGACCTGAAACTCGCGTTTGGACTTGATGACCTCATCATTTAGGAAGATCAACCAGCTCCCATGTTTTGTTTTTTTTCAATGCTCTTATTTATTCTTCCATGGCATTCCTCCACTGTGGTTGGTTCATAGTCTTAGTTACATTACAGGGAACTGTGATGGAAGACAATGAAAAAGAGAATCTGTGAAAAGATTGTGATAGTGTATGATATGAAACATAATTGATCAGTGGATATTTGGTAGAAGATCTCACCCCCTTTCTAAGAGCAATAGGATGGTCAAGATTTGAATTTTTAGGAGCTTGAGTTGAGGTAGAAAAATATGGAAGTGTTACATTACCTTTCTTACAAGAGCTTTGAAGAAAGAAAGTCTTGGAGTGATTCATGAGAAGGTAGATCTTGCTCTTGTGCTCCCTCTTGTTTCTTCCGTCGACTATAGTATTTCAACTCTTTCTCCCCTTCTTTATCTTTTCCTTTGTCATCACTCTCCCTCTTTTCACCATCACCACCATCAAAATAGTATATGAGAACTGGTAGTGGTAGAGGGACTGAGGAAAACTCTTCACCCAAGAGGCTCTCTGAAGAGATTTCCTACCAAAAAGAAAAGAAGAGACTAAAAAAAGGTGACATCTTGTGATACAAATTTGCAATGCGTAGGAGGATGATAACACTTATATCCTTTTTGATAAACCCCATAGCTGAGAAATAGGCATTTGAGGGCTTTGGGATCCAATTTGGTACAGTTAGACTTAGGAACATGAACCTAATAAATACAACCAAAGGTTTTAGGTGGAAGAGGGAATGATTGAGTATTGGGAGACAGCACAACAAGAGGGGAATTATAAGAGAGGACCCTGAAGGGCATCCGGTTCATAAGATACACTGCAGTTTGAATGACTTCAAACCAAAAAGTCCTTGGCATATTCATGATGAACATGAGGGCATGGGCAATCTTTAAAAGATGTCGGTTTTTTCGTTTTATCACTCCATTTTGTTCCAGTGTTCCCAGGTTTGTAGTCTGGTGAACAATGCTAGCTGTATCAAGGAAGGATGTCAAGTCACGGGATATATACTCATAACCATTGTCAGACCGCAAAACTTGAAGTTTAGTAATATATTAAGTGCAACCTATAGAATAAAAAGATTTGAATGCAACAATCACATCATTTTTATGCTTAAGTAGATAGAGCCAAGTGGCCCTGGAACAATCATCCACAAAGATAACAAAATACTTGAAACCAGATAAAGAGGTAGTTAGAGAGGGACCCCAAACATCAGAATGCACAATAGAAAAAGGAATTGAACTCTTTTTATTAATACTAATAGGGTAATGTGATCTACAATGTTTAGCTAATTGACAAGGTTCACAAAAACTACTGGATTAAAGAAAGGAGATGTGAGGAAACATCTTCCTTATTACATGAAAAGACAAATGTCCAAGTCAACGATGCCATAAAGATAACTTATCTAACGATGTAGAAGAACCATTCCCTTTATTACATAAGTAGCTACTGATGAAGAAGAGTCTAGAATATAAAGACCATCCTTCTCATGCCCTAAACCAATCATTTTCTTCGTCACCATGTCTTGAAACACACAATGAGAAGGAAAAAATGTAACATAACAATTAAGAGTTTTGGTGAGGTGACTAATGGAAAGAAAATTCAATGAAAAGTTAGGAACATGAAGAACCGAAGAGAGTCATAAGTTAGAAGTAGCAAGAATATCACCCTAACCAGCAATAGAAGACAATGATCTATCTACAATACAAACTTTGTCTTTCCTAGAGCAAACTTGATAAGAGGTGAACAATGAGGACATACTAATCATATGATGAGATGCCCCTGAAACAATGATCCAAGGGCTCTGAGGAGCGGTGAATGAGGTAGAGAAACCATATGCAGTGGTACCAGAGTGAGCAAATAAGGAGGTAGGTGTCGTGGAAGAATGATCAAGTTGGGAAACAAAACAGCTGAAGGATGCAATCTCATCATTGGAGAGGGTGTTAACATCATGGGAGGCAAGAGGCGGCATGAGTGGAGGCATAGTAGATAACTCTAAGGATGTAGAAGCAATTGAGTGAGCACTATGCCATTGTTCACCAAACCGACCACCACCACGACCAGTACAAAAATCACCACATGAAGCAGGGCGAGATGCCAAGTTTAATGGTCATCCATGAAGATCCCAACACTGATCTTTGGTATGTTTGAAGCCGCAATAATGTTCACATTTAAGGCGATCTTGATCATTAAATAAATACGTAGATCTACCACTGCCACGACTACCATGGCCACCTCCAGAGGAACTTAAAACAAGTGTTGATTTCTCAATCAAGGAAGTTGGATTTGAATTCATCACCCCCTACTAGCCTTCCTCATGATGGGCATAGGCATAGACTTCATTCAAAGTGAGAGGAAGGGCCATATTAAATATCTGAACCTGGATTTGCTTAAAACTTGGGTTCAATCCTATTAGGAATTCAAAAACTTGAATTTCCTCAACATGTTTACAATAGGTAGTGGCATCTCGAACACAAGATGGATGATAAGAGGTGTAGTGGTCTAGCTCCTCCCACATCTTATATAAAACAGAGTAATAAATTGTAAATGGTTGATCATTATGTTTAAACTATGCTATTTTTTTACCAAAGATCAAAAATCTTAGCAGTATGGCCAACCTAAGAATATGCTTGGGATAAAGATTGCCAGATCTAATGAGCTATTTCTAGGAATAAATAATGATCGTTGATTTTAGGTTTCATCAACTCAAGTAACCAACCCATAACCATTGCATTTTCATCTTCCACTTTCTAAACTTCAGATCTTCTTTGGAAGGCTTTTATGCTTCACCTATTAGATGCTCTTCATTATCCTTGCCTTGAACATGAATGAGGATAGATTTTGACTAGGTAAGATAATTTATGCCATCAAATTTAATGGTTGTAATTGGAGTGTTGGGAAAGTCAGGTACCACACTCCCACGAGTACCTATCTCACTTTCTAATGGGATGGATGTTTGGCTCACTTCAGACATGATGAAATTTAGTCAAAATCATAAACCACGAAAAAACAAAGACCGGAACTGTTTCAATACGGAGAACTAGCCATTTGGTGGAGTAAAACACAAGGGGACACGAGTTGGAAAGGTCCCTAGGACCACGATCTGATCCTTAGAAGCAACTTTTGTCCTCAGGGCACCTTGTTTTAAGCATTACAAGCGGTAGAAAGTAGGGTTCAAATGGGTACCATACCCCAGCGTCACTGGCAGTGAATGAAATTTGTTAGATCTCTCTCGATCTGTCACCAAAAGCAACGAGACTTGTTGCAAAAACACTTCTAGGCCAAAAACAACCTCTACTTCGTAGCCAATCAGATCGTGAAGGCTTCTTGTGATCAAAATCACTAAAACCATTTTTTAAAAATGTGGGTTTTAGGGTAGTAGGAGAAAACCCTTGGAAACACCACTTAAAAGGCTTCAATTTTTTTAAATCACCATAATTCTCCATGGGGTAAGGCGACCCTAGATCTGGAAACACCACTTCCTCTGACACTCGGTCACCCTATTGACATTAGTCGTACAAACGCTGATGCTAGTAGGGGTTAGACGTTGGCTTCTTCCCTTGCTCGATTGGCTTGCTTTTCTGGCCTTGCTCTGATACCAACTTAGTTGATCTGCAAGTAATAATAAGAAGAAAGACTAAGGAGAAAAGAAGAGCAAAAGGAGAAGAGAAGAGAGAATTGTTAACGCATGAATTGTATATGAGTAGGGTATACTTATACATTGGTATTTATATCAACATCTTATTAATATACTATAGTACGGGTCTACAATACCATTACAATATACAACACTTCCTCCCAGACTACTACCTCATGACTGAAAGGCGATTATTTCATCTGGGACCTCCCTATTCCAGAGATCCCGAAGGTTGCATAGGTTCATTAGATAATCTCTAGGTTCTCCTTAAGTCATGGAGGAGTGTTTTACGTGTGGGGACATTTCTCCTTCCACACCATCAAAGATGGTCTTTCCCCTTTCACCTCGTCCTCCCCCATGTGTGCTATGATTCTGTAAAAAGGGTACCCACTGGGTGGTAAGTGTTAGCTTGAGCCCCTTCCTTTCTTCCCTTAGGCCAAAACCTTTGTCTGGGCGACTCTTGACGTGGTTCTTAGAGAAGTGAAAAGCACGCTTCTCTTAGATCCTTTTAGCTTGTGGCTTCATACAGGTTGAACAATTTCTGTAGAAGCCCATTTTTTACCACATGTTTTTCATCAGTTTTGGCACACCTTACCAATCATTATCAAGCCAACATTGCTTCGAGGAACAATAGAAAGTCTCGATATGAGATTTTGTGCTTCCATCGTCCCGTTTTCTTTTAGGACATTTTTAACCTTAAACATTGTTTACCTTAAGAAGAATCTTTGTAATTTTTTACTTATATAATGAAAATTTTGTTTAGACATTTTTTCCATAACTTCTTTTATTTTTTTTATTATAACTAGTCATATTTAGACTCTTTTATTGTTGGGCATTCTTTACCCTTGTATAAGCCACAATATTTGGCCAACGTTATTAGTTCTCGGACATTTTTTCCTCGAATTCCCCTTTTTCTTAGTAAGAGGATCTAGGGCGCTTTGAATGATCATTCTCGAATTGATGAATGCCTTCAATATCTTCACTGTTTTGTGATAGCCTACCCACATGAATGACCTTTCTTTCTGGCTAAAATTCTCTACCCTCAGGAGTGATATTGCCCCCCCCCCAAGGTGCATTACTGGGTTTTTTTTTCCTAGAATCTGACCCTTGACACAGCTTGCACCATCTAGACTAACCATTTTGTGCCCCCAAAGCACTATATTGCTAGAGCTAGATCCTACTGCAATGGACCTTCTAAAGGATAATCCTTTGTTGGCCTAAGGCTTTTCATTTTTTTAACCCTCCCTTGGTTAGGACTATGCTCATTGAGAGCATATTTTCTGGCCAAAAGTCCAAACTTTTCTTTTCTCCTTTGGCCTTTTGACTTTTTTATTCTCGAGTTCTCTTAGGTTGATGTCACATCTAGGAGATGAATGTGTTCTTAGTCGATGGCTAATGCCTTGGCTTCTTTCAATCTTATCGACTACTAAGTCATCAAACACCATCGAAGTGTTCAACGTCACAATGTTTCACCACATTGGTTGAGCCTTGACTTCCAGCTCAGGCATCCAGTTGCATCGGTGCTCGGTTCTCACGTGTTCTAAGTCACGATGGCAGTCTCTGTCATCCTAAGACCAATCCATTCGATCCTTCCATACTAACTCAACCGTAATCGTGTCGACCCTCATTAGCTTTGAGATTGTAATGACCCATCCTCTTTGGGTCATCAACCTACTTTTGTGCTCGACCACTGCTCAATATCTTTTATTAGTCACTTTGCTTATCGTGATCGTGTTGATATCCATTTGTATTGGAACTTGGCTATACTCAACACCTTTTGTTTGGTTTGTCATCCGACATGCCAATTCACCTTCTTCCACATCTGACACCTTTGTTGGCATTGTTGATTATTCTTCTGCTACTCTTGTTAGTGTCGTCGACTCCTCGTCTACCACCTTTGTTAACACCATTAACCTAGTCTTGATTGACCCATTAAGAGTTTTGTTTTTATTTTTATCCTTGATGGGTATCAATTGTCCAATGGGATCGACTAACACATCATTGGAATGGTGAGGGCCAACGTCAACTTTAGCCTTATCAGGGTTTCCAAGGGGGTGCCCTTCCTCGTCCTCCAAGTCAACATATGGTCCTTTATCTTCTTTTCGCGAGGTCTATTTTGCAAAAAACTCATCTGGTTTCTTTTGTCTCGTTCCTTGCTCCTCGCCTATGCATCGATCATGTCGGTCAACTATCACCTGACTAGCTTGGAAACTCAAGCTCCTTTCCTGCGCTTCTTCAAGACGATAAATTTTTCTCATACAGCGAGTGTGGACCTGTTGGTCCCACATTCTCACACATTTGTATGAAAAAAAAAAGTTTTGTCTCAAGAGATTCTCCTAAGACATACAACTCACACTTTCTAACACTTGAGTCTCCTTTCGAGAACAACTCGTGTTGCTTGTGTGTTCGTTACTTAACAAATGACTTTTCTAGCATCCTTCAGGGGTTTAAGGTTTCTCATCCCTTCCTTCAGGAGGCATCCTCAATGCTTGATAAAGTAGATCTTGGCCTGTCAAAATATTATCTTTTGGGCCAGTTATCTCCCATGGGATTGCTTCACACGGGGCACATAGTGGGATGTTGACTCACTGGTCTTCTAAAAGAAATCACACCTAACTCTATCCCCCCAAGTCTGGTAGCAGACTCTGGTGTGAATTAATTGATTTTCCTTTCTTTAAACCATCCTTTCACATCCTACCCTAGATTCTTCTCGATTGAACCTTGGTCGACCATTATCCAGAAGGCTGTAGTCATAGCTTCAGTAGTCTATCGAACACGTTGGGTCCATCATTAGAACCTAGGGACTTCTTGGGCCACAATCTTTCATTAAAGGGATTACTCCCTTTCTTCGAGATATTAGATCTTTCTTCCCCTTGAAGTGTGCTCCCATTGTGGTCGCCAATCTCTGTGTTAGTGGGAAAATTTTCTCTTTTCTCACATTATTCATGGTGTAGGTACCCCTCGGGCTAGGTTCGGTACATGCCTCAACGAAGAGGACTTTTCTTGAGACTCCAAAGGGGAAGAACAAAAAAGAGATCAAACTTCATTAATACAACTAAACGATAGCATAGTACAAATGTCTCGCTTGTTCCGAGGGACTACAAACCTCTTTAAATGAGTCACTCTACCTGATGCCAACCGAGATGATTACAGAAACCATAGATGAACCATGTTCACCCTTCTTCGAACTAAATTACAGACTAAGTTACGCTACTCCTACTCCTAAGATAAACCTACTACTCATAAATAGAAATAAAATTTGATTTTGATGTTGATGATGCTTTCTTTTTCTTCTTCTTTTTTGTCCTACTTATATCGATTCAACCAATTACAATAGTTGTAACATCTTCCTCACGTTGCATGGGTAGTTCCTTCCACCTTCCACCTTTCACCTTCCACTCAACTTCGCTGCTACAACCACTTTTCCATGTGGCAACAAATGCCCGTAGTGGGGTGTGTATTGGTCTAAACTGGACTACTTCGTATAAGTAGTTATCCCTCATTGTCTTGTGTTGGTTATCCTGACACATGTCGTAATGTTGGTTTTGTAATGTGTCCTTGTTTATGGTTCCATTTCTAGGCTCATTAAAACCCGCGCATCTTTCATCTACAAGAAAACTTTTAAGATGGTGCCAACAGGATTCCATGAAAAAAATTGGTTTTAGTTATTTTACTCTTGACCTGTCAAATAATCAATAGTTAGCTTATCAGAAAATCTACTAAATATGGAAGTGTGATAGCCATTAACTTTTTTTTTCTTTGATAGAGAACATTTTTTTTCTTTGAACTTTATAAAAGAGACATATAATGATCAAGGAAAAGAGAAGAAAATTTTCAAATTTATGTATTTTTTTAACCCTAAACAAAGTTTAAGGCAAATACTCAAATGATTGATTGGTACCATGACTAGGCCCCAATTCATAATCAGGTTTAAATGAATTATGAACAAAACCGGAATTGATTATTAACGGTTTGAAGATGTTGGGCTGATCGACTTGGTTATAAAACGACCAAGATTAAACAAGGTTGAGGAGAGCCTACCATAACTTAGAAACAAATAGGGCAGGTTGAGAAGAGCCTACTACAACCAAGATCAATCTGCAATGGGTTGAAACTATTCAACCATAAACTTCACTCAAAGTTAAACTAGTTGGGACTAACCAACCCAAACCCAAAATGGGTGTGATCAAATTAACGAGTTGGTGGGTCACCTCATCACTGCCAGCCGTACTCTGGATAACATGTTTTTCTGATCTTATTACGGATCTAATTTACTTTATGACCCTCATTCATATCATGTCAGCAACATTTTACCTGGTTAATTGGCAGTTTGATGGATTTATTCAAAATTTGTCAAAATAAATATTTTTTAATTGAAGAAGATTTTGTCTAATTTGAATGTTATTGGCCAAACCACTTCATGGGTTTTTATGAGTGTTTGGGGGACTTTTATGACTAATCATAAAAGTAAAAATAAAAATAATATTGGGAGTAGGTTAGGGTCGGTAATAGGTCTAGTTGTTACCAAAAAAAAAAAAAAACACTCAAACCTAATAAGTTGATTAATAAAAAAGAAAAAGAAAGAAAGAATCCGGGTTGGTTTGGGCAAGGAATTCTCATATTGGTGTTGCAAAGTGCCTACCCAAAACTTGGCACCTTTAATAATTAAATTAGGGACATGTGAACCAAACCATGTGGACAAAAACCCAGTCTGGTTGGTTGATGGGAAGCACCATCCCTAGTTAGATTATTACTTATAGTAACCCTAGAGCAAGGGGTTTGAATCATCTCCTGAGGGAGAGATATGACTGTCAAGCCTAGCTCAGCTCAAGCTTGACACATAAGGTTTAAGCTCAAGCTCAGCTGAGGGAGAGATATGACTGTCAAGCCCAGCTTAGCTTAGGCTTTACCCATAAGGTTTTAGTTTAGGCTCGGGTTAAATTCAAAGAGGCGAGTTTGGCTCAATGGATCATTCTTAGTAGCAACAGCTCAACATCTCAGTCGAAATAGGCCCAACAGCCCATAAAATAAAGTCCAAATCAACTAGCATGAACTAACCTGTACAGGGTGGAACCCACTGCATACCTATTGAGGAAAATTTCTTCTTCCACACCTCGACCGAGGTTTGAGTAACCTTGATACCGGGAATAAGTTCGGTACATGTCTCAAAAAAGAGGACTTTCCATAAACCTCGAAAGGAAAAAAATGAAAAATCAAACTTTATTGATATAAGAATTGATAGCACAGTACAAGTATCTTTCTTAATACAAGGGAGACACCTCTCTCTCTGAGTCATCCTACTTGATAACAAACAAGCTAGTGATAGAAATTAAGGAATAAACCAGGTCCAATCCTCTCTAACTGAATTATAGACTACTTTACGTTACTCCTACTCCTAAGATAAACCTACTCCTACTCCTACTCCTAAGATAGACTAAATTTGATGATGATGTTGAAGATCCCTTCTTTTTCTTTCTCCCATCTATTTATAGAGAGAACATCTACTACATGACATTATTGATAAGAAACTACTCATAAGACCTACATAGAGAGAACATCTACTACATGGCATTATGAATAAGCAACTACTTATAAAAACTACATAAAGAGAGAACATCAATTACATGACATTATTGATAAGCAATTAAACATTTAAAAAATATCATGCTTTGAATATATTTATCTAATGATGGGAAAAGAACATTCACAAACATACCAAGTATGAGTTTGTTTCTCAATTGGATGCCACTTCTACACCCTCGCAATCCGTCCTTAAATGATAATGATCATCGTCATCATCACTACCACTCAAATCAACTCTGAATGCATCTAATGTGGTCGAAGGTACATAAGCAGCCTCCTCATACAACTCCAACTCATCAAAACCCCTTAGTGGTGCCTTTAGTACAACATACCAGTTAGACATTTCACTATCCCTGGAATAAAATCATTGTTTGGCTTGTGATGCCCAAATGATCACTTTCAAATTGGCTTTGTCCTTGGTGGAGGTTCATTAGTGTAAATCCATCAGTCCCAATGTTAGCCCAATCGCATCTAAATATAGGCATTCGAAATATGTAGTAGTCTAACAAGATAATGTTTCTTATGACACAAAAGTAAGAGATCCTCTCAACCACTTGGGTAGTGTCCCTTACACTTAATCGATGGACAATATCCACATCAAATGTAACACCACTGTTCTGTGTGGACTTATCAGCATCTTGTGTGTAAAATCAATGTCCATTTTTTATGTAACCTATATTTGACATTGCTTGTGGTCTAGGCCCTTGTGAAAGACATTTCAATGAACTTGAAATGTTGCTACTAATCGAATGGATCTTCCCTACAAGTCATTGAGGAAAAGTCTCTATATGTTTATTCAATGGAAAAGTTTCATTTCTTTCGAGATATTGGTATGAACGCTTAAGGTCATCCATATGCATTTAAAAAAATAATTTAGCAAGTTTACAATATGAATAACCAAAAAGTAAAAAAAACAGAAAATATATGTACAAGGGACTTACTCTAAAACAGGTTGGACCTTGACACTATTGAACAACACACAATGATAGACCACCTCTAACAAGTCATTGGGCATCGTAATTGGTTTCCCTCTTGATATTGGATGCCCTTACAGTATTGTTTCATTTTCAAAATCTTCATTGCGTTCATGTCGTACACCAATTTTAGCTGCTTGTTTTATATACCCATTACAGAAACGCACCCATTCTTCAGTAAGGTAGCATTCAGATATGCAACCCTCGGGTCATACACAATTCCTGGCATCACCCTTGAGTACCTTCATGAACCTAAAGGATTATGAAATCAATTAAATAAATGATACGAAAACTCACCTCTCAAATATGTACATCCAACGGTATTACACCAATCCACATAGACAAGCTTCCCACCCTAGGTGGATAGGCAAGTGAACCATGATGTTGAAGAAATACGGTGGAAAAAATCTTTCAAACATGCACAGAATCTTAACAATGTCAGCATCAAGTCACTCCATTTTATTTTTGTCGACAACCCGTTGGCATAATTCATGAAATGCACGCAGTCGTTGTATTGTGTTTCTCAGTCCACTAGACAGAAGTCCTCTGAGTGCTACTGACAATAATTATTGCATTAGGACGTGACAATAATGAGACTTTAAACACAATATTCTACAATCTTCCATTGATATGTAATTCCTGATGTTGTGATATTGGAACTATAACCATCAGGTAACTTCAAATCCTGTAGTCTAGAACAAAATATGTATTTATCATTCTTAGACAGTGTGTGTGGCGTTGTAAGAAAATAAAATTTGTCCCCTTTCTTAACTGGATGTGTAAGCACCTAATTTTGGCGTGATTCCTAGTTTCGGCGTTTCTCTTTGAGTTAGCAAACGGGCAGAGCAATCCCTAGCCTTTCTTTATAATCCAATCAATTCTGATAGATCAAATCCATCCAATGTCTCTTTATCGTCTTATTATTATTACTATTATTTATATTTATTTTTTATATTTTGCTTCATTAATTATTATTTTATTTCTTATTATTATTTACTTTTATTAGCTTTTTATTTTATTTTATTTCTTTCAGAAGAGAACCTGCGCCCAAAATAGTTTGTTCCTCCACGCCATAAGCCGACACATGATGGTTTTGATGCCTCTTTCTAAATAGGGAACAAATG
>JAOXJP010240086.1:0-37907 GCA_025762735.1 Platanus orientalis | reverse complement strand
CGTGTGTGTATATTTAACCCTTTTAGCAATTAAAGTGCATACGTTTTATTTTAAAGCGAATCTCAAGTATTTTATCTCTCACTTATTTTGTTGGAATATGTTTTAGGTTTATTTGGGAATTCACGTACATATGAATTTGCGCTTTCTATCCAATTTGGTTTGAACTTTTTCAATTTCTTTAGTTCCGTATGGAAGAAATTCTTCTTAACCTTTTAATAAGTTGTGGTCTCCTAAGAATTAGGATGCGATAAAAAGAATGGGGAAAAAGGAAAAAATATTTCCACATGCATGTGTAATATCAAAGTGTGTTTCTTTATACTAATTTGCTCATAAATATGCATTTGTGTTATAATTGATTTTCAATGTGTATTTTATACATATCTCTAGCAATCTTCAATTAGAATCCATGGACTACCCATTGCCTCGTGTGTCCTGAAATTGAATGCACAATTATTTTAGAACTTTTGGAATACAAAGTACTGGTGTATTATTCTACTAGACTTTGTACACGTAGCTAAAGGTTCTTTACGAACTTTGAAGACTCATTCATGAGGATTCATGCAGACACAAGTTGTGTGTATAAACACTCATACATGACTTTTCATTATCAAGGGTGTCTAAATGTCTATAGACACTTCCCCAAAGTGTCTTTTCAAAATCTATAAATATAGGACGATGTTTTGACATAAAACAGACATGAAAATCTTTATCTCTCTTCTCTCTATTGTTTTCTCTGCAAGTTATTATTTGTGTTGTTCTGCAACCGAGATCAAGAAATCTTGAGTTGTACTAAGTTGGGTTTAAACCACATTCATTGTCATTCACTAGAAGATTTCTCAAATTGTGTAAGATGGAGAAACCTGTCATTGGATATTCCTGGGACGGTCATCTACTATGCCTTGTCACACCGAATAAAGGGAGGCGAATATCATTTAGGACAGTGTCTTCGGATACGCCTCAACACTAAACGATAAGTTTTTTTTTTTTTATTATGATTTCAAGAGTTTTTTTTTTTTTTTTGAATTCTCTGCCTTTAGTAGTTCTATGAAAACAATACCTTGATTAGTTTTCATTCATTTTCTAAAAAAAATTTAACTAGTATATTTGCAAAATTATAAGTATTTAATTTATGTGATTATTGCAAAATTAAATACTTGATTTATATAGAATTTGGGCGGTTGTTTAACGACAATCTAAACGGTATTCCTAGTTGTTAAACATATAGATATTTTGTTTTAAATTGATTTGGTAAATGACATTTAGGCCCAAAAAAAAAATAAAAAATTTTGTGGGTTTTGTCGTGTGTTTTAACAGAAGATTCATTTAGACTTTCATGGCAATAATTCTAGTAATTTCTTGAATAAGAAATGAGATAGTAATCGGTAAAAGTGGTCGGTTTCCTCTCGTTTCTCTCTCCCAAAAGTAGCAAACATGCATTCCTAAACTTGTAGTTGGTGCAAGTACCAACGGCTGTTTTTAAAAGAGTCATTGTTGTTTTGAGAATTCGATGACTACTGTGTTTGATTGGGTAACGAGAAAAAAACAGGATATTTCCAAAGCGGTTTATAGTTTTGTAGGCGTCCTTTCATATCCTCATCAGTGTGCAGTTTGGAATGAAAGAAAAGTTGATGAGGCACCGATTCATGGAATGACTCCAAAAAGAATGATCAAATCTTAGGCTACTACTGCAAATATATGCCATTAGAGATGGGGCTAGAAACGTGGCATTTCAACTAAAAATAATGATTTGTAAGAATATGACGTAGATTCTTCCTATCTTTTTCATCCTTGAGTTGTTGTGAGATACACAAGAACTTCTCTTTGTCATCTATGATTATGATGACTTGAGTAAGAGCATGACAGTGGGTGTAAACCCATAACTTTAAATCAGGGAAGATGTACAATTACAACCAGAGGATTTGCAGTGATCCTCACATCTGATCACCGACCTTCTAAGGAAGAAAAAGACAAGATCAAGATCTTGAGTGGATATGCAGATTGTCATTATGGAGAGTGGAGGCTACAAAGCTACAGCAGTCCATAGGGTAATGAGTCCATTTCTTTAGGTAAGACCATTCGTTAAGAATTATAAGAATAAAACTTTGTTGCACATTAAAATATATATACATACACACACGGTAAGGATTTCACCTACGAAGTTAGGTTTCATCGTCAATTTTTTATTGTCGACCGCTTGGTTTTTAGTCTTGTAGTTGGGATATAAATTTTAAATCACAGTCCATTAATTTGAATGTAATACTTGTGGACCTATGAAAAAGCCGGGATTTGACATTTGCACAAAGTATCATGTGAGGTACATGTAAGTTAAATGAAAACCTAGTTAGGTTGTTAATGATAAAAATAAAAATAATATAAAATTGCATAAATGGATCGACAGATTTGACTAACTATTTTACATCGGTGATAAGTTAAATTTGTTATAAAAATTAGAATAGTGCAAACTTACTTACGATGGACTTCATTTTAAGAGAACATGGGAATAGTTAAGGGAATTGACTAGAAAATTTAGGGTAAAGCACTCTTTGAAGTAATATTTCATTGGAAACTCCAACACCCAAATTCTAATTTATAATTACAACTTATAAATGAAGTCTATCATGTGTTATAGACCATTTAATTATGAGGACTATTTGAGATTGAAATAGAAGAAAGAAAAGTGATCAATAGTTGACATCAGTTAGTTTAAATTGGTAGAAACTCATAATTCTTGATAGAGCCTTGCTTATTGTTTGGGTCCAATTTCTTGGAAATAAAATTCAAACATAACAATTATTAAATGTTAAGGTTTGTAATTTGGGTTTTTACTTTGTGATAATTATGGAAAATATATAAATTTTTTATAAGTTATTAAAAGTCTTACAATGAAAATTATTTATATAAAAAACACTAAATTTTGAGTTGTGTTTTAAACAATGTTGTAATTATTTTGAATGAAAACCCATTTATATTTATATGTGTTGCAATGGTAATTTTAATAAATTTTTATGAAATATTTGAAAAATGTGGGAGGTTTCTTATTTGAATAGAAAACTCTTTAGAAGTGTGAGACTATTAGAAATCAAATGATGAAATTGATCAAAGACACTATGAACTTAATAAAGTTGTGCAAAATCCAAAAGTGCATACTATAAGCTTGTAAACTAAGTGTTTACTTGGGGAAAGTAGATGCACAATCAACCATGTTTTTAAGGAAAACTTTCTTTGTAATACAAATTATTAAATGGTTAATATATAAGCAGTCACATTTTTGTCAAAAGATAAATGATTGTATTTTATACAAATAAGTAAGAGAATGAATGTGAAATTTCTTAGAAAACTGTCGGACTTTTATGATATTGATAGTTTGGTAACTTTGTGGGAAATCTTTTATTTAAAATGATTGTCTATCATAAAAAAATCCAGTGTTGTGGTAGTTGCACGTTTGATGTTTGTCTTGACAAACTAAATATTGTTTAAAATTGTTGCTTTCAAAGGTTGTTTGCAAATATTTATATTTTGTATATTTAAATGTTTGGCATGATTGGATATAGTTTTATTTTTGTATATAATTTTTTCATTCTTATAACATGTTAAATATTAACTTTTAAATTGTGATGAGAACAAATTTTCAAAAAAATTATGGTTTTGTTAACTTGAACAAAGGAAATAAATGAGAGATAATATAATGTTAATTGATCAATATATTAGTTTAGGGAATCATTGGAAATTGTGGGGGAGATGCTAAAGTAAATATATAAATGATCCAAATAAAAAACAACTAAATGTAAACTCCTTGAGTTGTATAAATTGAGTTCAACAAATATAATTCCTTGAGATGTTTTGAGTTTTGCATGTGAAAATTGAGTTCTATATGTAAAAGTATGCATAAGTTTTGCATGTTCGTATTGAGATCTACATGAGAAATATTGAGTTCTATATGTAAAAACATGCATAAGTTTTACATGTGAAAGTTTGTGTTGTGTTCTACATGAGGAAAAATGAGTTTTATATGTGAAAATATTCTATTGAGATTTATCTATGAAAAATTGGATTCTACATCTGATGAAAAATTGGCTTATAGATGTGAAAGCCTATATAATTCATATAATGTTAAATTAGTTAATAGAAATTCTTTGATTGTAAATACTTTAGATTGTGGAGTGTTTGTGATTCTATATGAATTAAATTTGTGACTCTAAGAGTCAAACTTATGTTCCTAAATGAATCCAATTGTTGAGAATCTGATCAAATAATAATTTCAGTTATTGTAGGTGTTTGACTAAAATAAGAGTCAATTAATATGAAAAGAAAGATACGACTTGTATCATGAATAAATATTATAAGTATTATTCTGAGTAATATTAGTGATCCTATCAAAGCATTTGATTGCAGTGTTGAGTTGAAGGCAATTTTATAGTTAACGGTAATATTATCTTGTGAACACATTGCTCTCCACCGATATTTGATTTAAATATGTTAAAGTCCACCAATGAATATTTTATACTTGAAGGTGGAACAGTAATAAGGAATCATCCAGGTGATCATGTGTGTAAATTCAAATTAATGCAGTCAAATTTTATTACCTTACCAAGGTTGGAGAAGAAGCTAGATGGCTTCAAAGTTTAATAGACAAATTCTTTTAAAGAAAATACTTGTTCTTTCTATAAATAGTGATGATAAAGCTACTATATATAATTTGAATTGCTAGCAAAATGATAATTTGTCTAAAAGATATTGTAATATGATAGCTTGTGATTAATGGACTAATTACTTCAAAATATGGTAAGGTTAAAAGATAAATATAACCAATACTCTAACCAAGCCACTTTAGAAGAGTGGTGAGGGTTGAATCAAAGGGGATGGGACTGATAGCCTAATTGTGAGTTGATACAATGGAAACCTAACCTATGTAATTGGAGATCTCATAAAGTAGGTTCAAATGGGTAAGAACGAAGTCGTAAGACAACTCGTTGAGCACTGTATAAGCTCTTAGTCCCTTTCTATGGTGTAATACTATATAAACTACAACACAGTGAGGGTTAAGTTATTAAACTCTTAATTAATTCATAGCCTACTAGTGGTGTAGTTAGTTGTAGTTTACACTTAATGGATTCACTTATATGAATGTGGAAGTCTGATGGCTTCCTATTAAAACTTGGGCTAAGTTCACTAGAGCGCTTCTGAAAATCAGGAATGCTACAAGGCCGAAATGTGTCAAATCAATAGAATGATAATGTTTGAGATAGTTGGATGTAGGTTATAGAGATAGTAGATTTACATAAATGGAAAATGGTTCAAAAGAGTTTACTCCACCATGCTCTAGTAAATCTTATTCTATAATCCTAAGTATCAGTTCAAAGTTCAAAAGACACCAATATCACTGCATTCAATTATCATTGGTTCAAATCTAAATTGAGTCTTTATTGTGTGTATTTTGAATTTGGGGGCGGGGGGGGGGGGGAGGGGGAGGGGATTATTATATTTTGAGACTCAAAATACGATCGAGGTGATCGAGGTGGAGCTCAAGAGATCGAGAGGTACCACCTTGATTGATCAAGGTTGATCCCAATCGATTGGGATACTCCAACGATAAAAATAAAAATAAAAAAAAGTTATTTACAAACTTTAAAGATTCATTCATAGTGATTTGTGTAGAGACGTAAGTAGCATCTATAGACATTTATACATGACTTTTCATGATCAAAGGGTGTCCAAATGCCTATAGACACATCCCAAAAGTGTCTTTTCAAAATCTATAAATATAAAGGTTTCGACATAAAATAGACTTGAAGAGCTCTATCTCTCTCCTCTCTATTGCTTTCTCTTCAAGTTGTTTTTGGTGTTGTTTTGTAATCAAAATCAACATTCTCAAGTAAAACTGAGTTTAGTTTGAACTACATCCATTGCCATTCACTGGAGGACTTCTCAGACTGTGTGGATTGGAAAAACATGTGTTGTTGAATCCTGGGACAATCATCTACTATGCCCTGTCACGCCAAATAGAGCAAATACCATTTATGATAGTGTCTTCAGACAAGCCTCAACACTAAACGATAAGTTCTTTCTGAGTTTGATTTCAAGAGTTATATTTGAATTCCATACCTTTAATAGTTATGTGAAAACAATACCTTGATTAGTTTTCATTAATTCTTTGCAAATATTTAAAGTAGTATATTTGCAATATTATAATTGTTTAATTTATGTGATTATTGCAAAATTAAATTCTTGATTTATTTAGAATTTGTGTGATTGTTTAATAATAAGGGGTGAAGGTCAATTTTAGCCATGAATTTAAGGTCAAAGAATGATCTTCTCCTCACCCATTGTTGTTTATTGGGTGGTTGCCCTTCATATTGGAACTCTTCTCTTTCTTCTAAGTTATAGAGAAGTCTCTTCTTAGGTGGCATGTTGTTCTAGATTAAAAGAGAACATACATAAGTCTCAAACATCATGAGAAGATAAGAAAAGAAAGAAGATAAATAAAATTTTCAAAAAAATTGAAAGTTGGCTAAGTATGGAAATTTAGTTATGATTTCACTTCATCTGCAATTCATGTTCAACTACAAATAAAAGTTCCTGCAACTAGAGTCCCAATGGCAACTAAGATGTATATGGTGATTGTAGCCTTGTTAAATTCAATTGATCAAATTTAATAAAATGCTAATTGCAACTAAAAATGAATAGAGTCTCTGCATGAAACTTATTGTTTCATGAATAAAAAATCACATTAACCGATACAGCTCATTCATGATTGAATGAGATATTTGTAAATGGATAAGCAATGAAGCACTTTATGACTAAGTCATGTTTGAGTGTATTCACGAATCAGATGGATAGTTGTGGGTCCAAGCCCCAAAGTTATACTAAGTCGCCAAATGTCCATTCGTTTCTTGTAATGCCCCCAAAATGCCATCTTTAGAAGAGATTTTAGAATATTAATTTACTTAATACTCTTCTGACTTACACATGTTCAAGACCCTTTGCAACAGAATATTAGTAACGAGCTTTGTAAATTTTTCATTTTTCTTACACAATTATTATACATTTGCGGGAGCTTTTCTCATATTGTTACTACATTAGAATCATATATCTAATCTCACATCAGTACAGTGGAAGGAATCTAAATCTTATACATATACAAATTCTCAATCTTTCAAATATTAATTCCTATAACTATACTAAAATAAATTCCAAATTCATGAGTTTATAAACTTAAAGCAAACTAACATCGCCCTTATAAGAGTCCACATAAAGCTGAAATTGAAATAAATACTACTAACCAAACAATAAAATCTAAACAAGAAATGGAATCTAAATCCCCCAATAAAAGTTCATCAACAAATATATCTATTGGAAAACACATGTAAAGTATGTTAATCTGAAAAATAATACACATGGGTCAATATATGACTCGCAAATAATAATACAAAACACACCAAAATGTGGTCAAGACTTATCACAAATTTTTGTAAAAACTTATTCTTTTCAAAACATTTTTCTTAAAACATATTTTGCCGAAAACTAAACTTAACATTTTAAAACAAAACTTACATTCAATTATAGAAACCAAAACTTTCACATGCATAATTTATCTTATACTTAATTTATTCTTATAATTCATACACACATATTCACACACAAACCTTCGTCTATGCCTAAGGTTCATATACTTTCATTTTTTTCCAAGTTCTTGAGTTTTCACTTTCATCACTCATATGTTTATGACCATTCTAACTTTTTTCTTACATGGAATCCTCAAAGGACATTTAAACACTTAAACTCTTTTAAACATTCTCACATTTCATTTTCTTTTACACTTATGGTCTTAAACTATCACAAACAGAACTTATCATTCTTAGCCCATCTTGGGTTCTTATCTTTAATAGATATGACCTAGGTTATCGAATTCATATCATATATTGTCATCACAAGCTCACATACCAACCTATAAATAGGTTATTAAAAGTCTACATACCAACCTATAGACGGGTTATCACAAGTTCACATATTAACCTGTAGGCAGGTTATTAAAAATCTACATACCAACCTGTAGACAAGTTATCATAAGTCTACATACTAACTTGTAGACAGGTTATTACAAATGCAATGGGTATTCATTCTTTAACCTTCTTGAGTCTTAACACAATCACATCACATCTCACATACACAAGCTTGCATACAAACTGATGGGTAGGTTTTCACATCACATACTTCACATCACTAGCATAGGCCCACATATAAACCTATTAGGTAGGTTCTTCACATCACTTTAATATTGGTCCTTGAAACCTTCACAATTAGATTCATAAGGATTTTCTTAACAAAGCTTATGTACATGTATTTCTTTTAAGCACAACTCACTTTTTTAGGTTCCAACTATAGAACTTGAAATTGCTATAAAGTTATCCTAAAGGGGGTGAATAGGATATCAAAATTAATTTATCCATTTTTCAATTTTATTTTAGAATTGATTTTAATCTTTTTAAATTTAGCCTAAGTGTGTGTGTGCTCCAAAGTGTCTACTCAAATATTTTGTCAAACAAGTGTTATGCAAGAGTAATAGAGAACATCCAAGTAAAAAGAAACAATCATACAATTCACAACAAGAGATTTATAGTGGTTTAGCACTAGGGCCTATGTCCACTCTTCTAAAGCTTCCTACTGAGCTTAAGTATATTTCATTTAGGTACTATTACAACCTAGGTTAATATGCAAAACCTAACTACTTGCTCATAAGCAAGCTAAACAACAACACTCGGTGTCTACGGCTAATGTGCACTACTTTTGGTGTTTTCGACAAAAGCAAAGAAAAAACAATAATAAGAATGAATGCAAAGTAAAGAAAATATTACTACAAGTTGGTTGATGTTACTAGTTACTCAATGCGGGGTGCTCCTTATTGAGATAATTTGCCTTAGCTACCTATAAGCTCTAAGTATTTGGTTCTAGTACTCCTTGAGCTCAGCCAAATGTGAGTTTTCTCTAAGGAAGGGTTCACTACAAGTTCTCCTCAATTGTAGTAGAATGGTATTTAAGATGAGAGAAAGAGAGAAAGTGAATCTAGTATTTGATGTTAGTTATTCATGCTCAAAACTAGTGCAATAATGGTGTTTTCCTTAATGGGGGAAGCTCTCAATATAGTAAACTTTGTTACCCTTTCTTGGTGGCTTGGAGTGTTGATATGCTTTACCCTAATGAAAAAAGTTTCATTTTATAGACGTGAGGAGCACCCAAGGCCTTTAGATTAGAATCTTTTATAACATGCAACAATTTGGAGCCTTAGATTTAAAAAAAGAAGTTCAAATTTTGAAAAACTCTACTTGAAAATCATGTTTCAATTTTGTTCCAAAATTACCCTCGCAATTGATTGCTTGATTTGCAACCAATTGCGGATCTCGTAATTGATTACGGCTCATAATCAGACTCGCAATCGATTGTCTAATCCCAAATTGATTTCAAGTTTGGGGATTTTGGTCCAAACTTGTTTCGCAACCGATTACAACCTATAGGTTTTGGCTATGAGAGTCTCAGTTTGCTCCCAGATTTTGCTCATAATCGATTGCGAGATTCAAAGCTGATCACGTTGAAATCGATTGCTTGTTTTGCAATCAATTGCGGCTCCCAGATTTTATGAACTTGGTTTTTGCACTATAGGGGGTCTGTCCTTAGGCCTTTCTTCCTTTGGGTTTTGTGAAATACCTATCACCATGTCTATATTGATTTTAAGGTATTAAAATGATATACAATGCATGTTTTATACCTTTCTTGGTATTCCAAAATCAAGGTAATTGTCGGTCTCTTCTTCGGGTCTTTGGTCTTTCTTATCTTCATATCTTGAACTCGTGAGAGCAAGGGACACTTATAAGACACATAACACTACACATTTGACCATGGGATTGACATACATCAACAATCTTTCCCTTGTCAATTCCATAGCAAAACTCAAATACACTGAGATACATAATATACATGATTTTCCACAACCCAATTACATGGACTAAAAAATACACAAGACTTATCATTATGCTCAACAAGTTGATATTCGTGACTTGTGCTTTGGGTCAAAAATCCTGCAATCACAACCACCTTCCTCATGCCAAAAAACAAAGATATGAATAAGATAAAGAGCAAGTGCATGAGATGAAATTAGATTCTTTATGTTCAACAAGTTTGTGTAAGTCTTCAAAAATTTTGTTTTGTTTTTGGTTGGTGTTTGCTCCCCTTATTTAAGTGTTCCACTCTCCCTATAGGTTGGTTAAAAGTCTCTCTCACTTTCACATCATCTCATAACCACTCAATCAGTGGATTTGAATTATTTCTCCCCTTTTTTTGGCAAGAATTGACAAGTAGTGAAACAAGGAAACAATAAACCAATAAGAAAAGAGAAATTGAGCAAGAGTCATTGTATTAATAGGATTAAAATATACATCAAGCTCAAGCTCTTGAGGCTACAAATAAACACTAGGGGACTCCCCTAGACAAAATAGATAAGAACAAACCTCAATCAACCAAATGGGCCCCTACAAGGCAGTACAGACAACTTAACACTGAACCTAATGCCTCTTTGGGCATGAATACATCTATACAAAAAGTTGTCATTTAGGCAAAGAAATACTACCATAAAAAACATGCCCCTAAGGCGAAAATCCAAGTGAAACCATAAAATCAGTCATCTCCAAACTCACTATCATCATCTGCTACCACCTCTGTCTCCACCTGCATCTCCCTCACCCTCATCAGTCTCACTCTCATCCTCATCATCATCACCATCATCATCTTCAACTGAGTCACCACCAACTACTACATACTCATCCTCCAAATGGGGATCTGCTTGAAACTGTTGGAACATCGAAAGTCTCCTCACCCTCGGGCTCAGCATCATTGTTAGACCCACTAACTAATCCCAGCTCTATGGGATGGTCTAGATGATTTGTACTGCTGCCAGCTTACTCTGATTGGAGGCAAGTGTCTTTTGGTTAATCAAAACCTCAGAGACCTTGTGCACTAGCTTGTGTAGAAATTCCATCATAGAGGACTTCATAGAAGTAGAGCAAGCTCTAGATGGCATGGGTCTCAGTGTGGAGGTGGAGGAAGGTGTTGTTGCATCAGTCTAGAACAGACCCATCTTCCTTAGGGTCCTATGACCCACCGCGCACCCATCCTTCTAGCCCTTAGGTGCAACCCTGAAGGGCACCTTCTCCACTTGCATGATGCAAGAACAAGCGTAGGATAAGGCACGCTGCCACTAGAGTGTGTCAACTCATGTGCCTGTATCATTATGTAGCAAATGATGGAGGGCAGGTCGATCCTGTGGAAATCAAAGATGGCAATGATCAAATAGGAAGTGTCATCAATGAGATTGCTCATGTTGGTGGTAGGGAGGATGTTGTAGGTGAAGATGCGATGAAGAACGTGGACAATCAGTCGATAGTCCTTGTGTGACAGCTTCTCAGACCAGTTGGCAAATCGACCACACAGTCTCTTCACTTGTGCTCCCTTCTGATCCAGAGAGAGTTTGTGAACCAGGAAGCCAATGGGGTCCTATGTGACGTGAGGTACCCCAAATAGGTGCAAGATAGAGTTAGAGCTGATCTTTAAAAGCACCCCATTCACCGTCGTCCAAAAGGTGTTGGATTCGTTGTTGATATCGAAGAAGTTAATGTAGAAAATCCACTGGCCTGGTCACAGAAATAAGGGGCATCCATTGTCGTCCCTCCCAGATCTCAATAAGCCTGGTTGTGTGAAGAGTCTCAGTCTCCATAGATCATTCTATGATGATGGATCTCTTGGAAAAGATCCTCTGATATTGCTCAAGGCTTGTAGCGTCACAGCACTAAGAGAAGGAACCAACATTCCTCTTTAATCATGGTTGGGGTGGAGAATCCACCATTGGTTTCTTTTCGGGATTCCGAGAAGGATTGGAATAGGATCCACCCTACGACGTGGTCTTCTTCGTGTGAGGAGGCATGGTGATGGATGAAAAACTAGGTTTTGGTAGGGGAAATCAAAAACCTTTATTGGGGAGCTCAGCACGAATTCAAGTAAAGAATGAACAAAAACTCATCAGTGCCTATTAGAATCACATGCAAAATCTATCCCAAAAATACCCTTGAAATCGATTGCAAGATCTGTAATCGATTCGGGCGTAATTGATTGCATGATTTGCAATTGATTTGGGCACAAACAATTATGGATCTAGCAACCGATTACGACTCTAGTTTTGAGCATTTTTTGCTCAAAATTTTTGTAGTGGGATCTCCCCACTTTCTACCAAAGTACTAACCATGCTTCCTTGATCATTTTCCTCTCCTATCATTGCACTTCATGTACTTGGGAAAACCCACATGGTTTTCCTAAATGGTGCACAATCCTATAGCACTCTGAAGGTACTCAAACCACTTGGAAATGAAAAGTTTGGTTAAGATGTCAGCAAGTTGATCTTTGGTCTTGACATAGTCCAATGACACAACCTTCTTTTCTACCAATTGGTTGATGAAATGGTGTCTAATGTGAACGTGCTTTGTCCTAAAATGTTGGATAGGATTCTTAAATATGTCAATGGTACTCTTGTTGTCTACAAATAGACTCATGGTACCTTGTTGCCTTGTTCCAACTCGTAGTCTCTTAGCATTTGCTTTATCTATAATAGTTGAGTGCATCCACTACCGGCTGCAATACACTTAGCCTCGGTAGTTGACAATGAGATAGAGGTTTGTTTCCTACTGTGCCAAGAAACAAGACTGTTGCTTATGTAGAAGTAACATCCACTTGTGCTTTTGTGATCCACCACATTGTCAGCCCAGTCAGGTTCTGAGTATCCCACAATCTCAGATGTGGTGTCAAATGGGCACCACAACCCAAACTCCATAGTCGCATGAACATAATGGATAATCCTCTTAGCTGCCTTAAGATGTGATTCTTTAGATGCAACTTGATATCTAACACACACACACACCTACACTAAAGGCAATGTCTGGTCTACTCACAATTAAGTAGAGAAAACTCCCAATAATGCTCCTATAGTAGGTGGAGTCGACCTCAGCTCCCTTAAGGTCTTTAGTGATCTTGTCACTTGTGTTAATGGGGATGCTTGCTGGTTTGGATTCTTGAAGCCTAAACTTGGAGACTATGTCTTTACAAACTTGGTTTGGTTAAAAAAGATTCCATCACTTGTTTGTTTCATTTGAAGACCCAAGAAGAACCTTAGTTCTCCTTCCATACTTATCTCAAATTCTTATTTCATTGTTTGGGCAAAACCATGAGACATTTCCTTACTGGTATACCCAAAAATGATATCATCTATATATATATATATATTTGAGCAATGAGTTACTGAAGAGTGATTTGTCCACACTCCCTCAATCAAAATGGTGATTAAGAAGAAATCTAGTGAGTATCTCATACCAAGCTCTTGGAGTTTGCTTGAGAACATAAAGTGTTTTCTTGAGTTTGTATACATCGTTTAGCAAGTAAGGATCAATAAATCCCTCAGGTTGCTTGACGTACACTTCTTAGAGAATTCCATTTAGGAATGCACTATTGTCATCCATTTGATATAATTTAAATTTCAAATGACATGCTATAAACAAGAGGATCCTAATGGACTCCAACTTAAAAAAATGAGCAAATGTCTCCTCAAAGTCAATGCCTTCTATTTAGGCAAACCCCTTTACGAGTCTGGCATTGTTCCTTATCACAGTACTATGTTCATCATGCTTGTTCTTGATTATCCATTTGGTATCAATGACATTCTTATCAGTTGGCTTTTCGGTAAGATTTAGAACCTCTTTAACATATTTTGGCTCTATTTTGGATGTAAAGTAAAAGTGACTAAAGATGTTTTCTATTTATTTCCTAGTCTTCACTCCAATGTTGGGATCACCAATAATGTCACTTCGTGACAACCTCTTGGAGAGCCTCTTTTTTTTGGGTTAAAATTGAATTTCTTTAACATCATCATTGGAACTAGATTAAGAAGAGTGTTATTCTTGATCTTCTTGGGATTTCTTAATTTCTAATTGAGATGAACTCTCATTCTTGTGGTTAGACAACACAACTGGAAAGTTTATTTGCTTATAAGTTGCTTCAAAGTCATCTACTACTACATTTATTGACTCATCCATGGTGTGAATCCTAATGTTGTAGACACGGTAGGCTCTACTAGTAGTGGAGTATCTTAAGAGCATGGTCTCATCGTTCTTTTCCATCGAACTTGCCTAAATGTTCTCTATCCCGAATAACATATCAAGTGCTACAAAATACTTTAAAGTATTTCACCATTGACTTTTCTCTACAATTCATAGGGTGTTTTGGACGTACCCGGTCTAAGATAGACACGGTTAAGGACATAGCATGTTGTGCTAATTGCCTCAACCCAAAACCTCTTGGCTATATTTTTGCTAGTAAGCATTGACGTAGCCATGTTAAAAAGAGTTTTATTCATCTTTTCAACCACTCCATTTTGTTGGGAACTTTTAGGGGTTGAAAACTCATGTTTTATTCCTAACTCTTCACACCAATTTGAGAATTTATGATTCTCAAATTCTCTTCCATGGTTGCTTCGGATTTGTTTTATGGTTAGATATTTTTCAACTTGAATCCTCTTACAAATGTTTAGGAATTCGTTGAAAGCCTCGGATTTCTCCCTTAGAAATGCTATTCAAGTGTATCTAGAGAAATCAACCACAACCATGAAATAATTTTTTCCACCTAGACTTTTCATTCTAGTTGGATCGATCAAGTCCATATGAAGAAGTTCAAGGGGTCTAGTAGTCCCTATGAATGTAACTTTCTTGTGAGAGACTACTTTGTTTCCCCATTTGACAACTTTTACATATTAGGTAATCAACCTTGCTTAGCTTAGGAAAGTCTTTGACTATCCCCTTCTTGCTAAGACTTGTAAGATCCCTAAAATTGAGGTGTCCTAATCTTTGATGCCAAAGATTGGTTTCATCCTTTTGGGTCATAAGATAAGTGTCCCCTTGTTGAGGATGAGGTTCAATGATATAGAAATTATTACTTATTATCACTCCTTTGGCTAGGATGTTGTATTCTTTATGATCATTGATCATACATCTATCTTTACCGAATGGAACTTTATAGCATTTATCACATATTTGGCTAATGTTTATCAAGTTGTGCTTAAGGCCTTACACATAAAGAGCTTCGGTGAGTTGTGGAATGCTGGGGGCTGCTATGGTTCCTACCCCAAGGATTTTGGCGGTATTTCTATCACCAAATGTGACATCCACCTTAAGCATCCTCAAGTTTAGTAAATAGGTCTCTCTCACTAGACATGTGTGTAGAACACCAACTGTCAAGATACCATCTCGATGAGCTTCCAACTCTTAGTGCGGTATGAGGAAGCAAACATTTCGGGTTATCTTTTCTCACCCATACTCTCATAACCTTGGAAGGTTTAGAGACTTGCCTTTTAGCACTTTGTTAGGCTAAGTCCTTTCTTTGAAGGTTTCTATCTTCAACATTTTGAAAATTGTTTCTCTTATTAACATTCTTCCCATTTTGGATTCTTCTAGTTTACATTCTTTGGGATTTCATGTCATTTGCCCTCTTTCCACAATTCACCTTAATGTACCCTTCTAAGCCACAATAGTAGCAATAGAATAAGGGCCTTCTAGGTGTATGGGATTGAGTTATCTTCCTTCTTGCTTATTCATTATAGAATGATTGTTGGGTTCTACTAGGTTTCCTCTATTGACTAGGTTGTACTTAGTCTTCCTAAAAGCGAAGGCATTCCCTTAGAATCCTCTATAAGTGGAAGCCTTGTTTGCTTGAAACTTGTTCCATGCCACCTTGGCATCAGAATAAGGCTTACTCATCCCTTGAGCTTTTTAAAAAGAAGATGCTTGGTTATATTAAGGTCTACTCCCAATCACTTGTGCAGAGGATCTTGATTGGGGTTGCATTGATCTCTCACAATCACTACCTTGATTCATAGGTGCTTTACTTTTGAGTGAGGTAGATGTTTTCTCCTAAATCTTGTTGGAACTTTGATAAGGTCTTTGTGGCTCCACCTTTTTTTTTTCCCTTATTAGAAAATTGTGGAGGTGGTTGAATAGATCCTTTAACTTTAAAAAAGCCATTCTTGGGTCTTTGAGTTGAGGATGAGACAACGGTCTCATAATTATAACCTAGTTTTGTCATATCCCCATACTATTTATCCATTGTGAGCATCTTCTCAAACTTTCCATTTCCTTAGGCAAGCATTGAGATGTTCCTCATTTTGTCTTTTTCAAGCTCCTTGATTTGTTTGAGGTAATCAAGGGACTTCCTTATGAGTTTAGTATATTGAGAGCTTTGTTTCTCTCATTTAGAGTTTTGACTTGGTTTTCCAACTCATGAATGAGTGAATCATCACTATGAGACTCATCATTTACTTCTTCTAAGATTTTGAGCTTCTCCTCAAGCTCAAGAACTTTGTCTAACAATTTTTTATTATCTTCAAGGAATCTTCTCTTTTCATGCTTCATATTATCATTTTCTAAGCCTAGAAATAGTCTAGAGTCATTGAGTTTTTTCTCTAATTTCACTATTTTTAGGCTCATCTCCTCCTTGTCACATAGGAGCAAATAATTTTCTTTGGAAAAATCCTTTTCTTTTTCACTTTCCAAAGAAAACTCTTATCTAAGGGTGGAGATAGTGTCTACGAGAGACTTTGACTTTTCAGTCAACTCATTGATTTCCCTCTTGAGTTGCCTATTCTTCTTTCCCAACTCTACACTTTGTATAAAAAGGTCATCAAATGCCTCTTGTGCATAATAAATCTCCTCATCTGCTTCATACTCTCCCTCATCTTCACTTAAGTCACTTGTCTCTAAGAGTGAGCTCATGGAAGTATCAAAATCCATAAAGGCCTTGATCTCTTGTAATTAAGCTTCCTCACTACTTTGGGACTCATGTTTCGAAGTCTCGAACTCATCATCCCATGTGGTAGCCATGGCTTTGCCCTTCAACTTGTAATTGTTTTTCTTATTGCCACAATCCTCAACAATATGTCCCCTTCATTTGCACTCATAGCAAATGGGAGGTTCTTTAGAGAAGTCATTTTTTTTTCGTAGCTAGGATAGGACTTTCTCATTTGTTTGTTCTTAGAGTAATCCTTAGTATTTCTCCGAAAAAACTTCTTGAACCTTTCGGTAACAAGGGCCAAGTCATCATCCGAATCTTCATTTGATTCAGAGGGCTCTTCTACCTTAAGGGCAATACTCTTCTTCTTGGTAGGTTCCTTAATGGTTGTTTCGAATGTTTGAAGTGAGCCAATCAATTCCTCTAGCTTCATAACTTCTAGGTCTTTGCTTTCTTCTTTAGAGATTACCTTAGGCCTTAAACTTTTAGGGAGGGACATAAGTACTTTCCTAACTACTTTAGACTCAAGAATATCCTCACCTAGACTCCTCATAACATTCACCAAGTTTGACAACTTGGCGTTGAATTGAGAGAATTCTTCACCCTCCATCCGAAGAGCTTCAAGTTGTGTCATGTACATTTGAAGCTTGGACATCTTTACTATGCTTGTACCCTCATAGGTAACGGAGGGAAGCTTCCATGCTTCCTTTGCCATCTTGAGATGAGTTATCCTCCTAAATTCATCTGGGGCTAGGTCACTTGCTATGGCATTCAATACCCTAAAATTGAACTTATGAGCATCCGCCTCTGTGGGGGTCCACTCATTTTTTAGTTTGTCAGGCTGTGTATAGCCATCGATGATTGCACTCCATACCCTCGGGTCATAGGTATATAGAAATATCTTGATCCGAGATTTCTAATAACCATAGTCTGTTTTATTAAAAAATGGAAGGGTGCTAATGGACATACCACTATGTTCTCTAACCATTCAGGAATTTTGCTAATACCTTCCTCAGGATGTTAAGCCCTATGTGAATAACTTAGGCTCTGATACCGATTAAAATTACTCTAAAGTAATCCTAGAGAGGGGGTGAATATGATTTCTTAATTAATTTACTCATTTTTCAATTTTATATTGTGGTTGGTTTTGATCCTTTTTAACATAGCCCAATTGTGTGTGTGCTCCAATGTGTCTACTCAAATATTATGTCAAATATGTGATGTGCAAGAGTAGTAGAGAACATTCAAGTAAAGAGACAAACAATCACACGAACAAACCACAACAAGAGATTTATAGTAGTTCGACCCTCGGGCCTACATCCACTCTTCTAAAGCTCACTACTGAGTTTGGGTATATTTCATTTCGGTACTATAACAACCTAGCTCAATATACAAACCAAACTACTTGCTTACAAGTAAGCTAAACAACAACACTTGGTTTCTCCAGCGAGTGTGTACTACTTCTGGTGTCTTCAGCAACACTCAGTTTCTGGTGTCTCTGGCAGAAGCAAAGCAAGAACATTAATGAATAAGAATACAAATGAATGAAAAGTCAATAAAATATTACCACAAGTTGGTTGATGTTACTAGTTACACAAAGTGGGGTGCTCCTTGTTGAGATAGTATGCCTTAACTACTCATAAGCTCTATGTACTTGATTCTGGTGCGCCTTAAGCTCAAGCAAATGTGAGTTCCTTCTAGGGAAAGTGCTTACCACAACTTCTCCTCAATAGTAGTAAAGTAGCATTTAAGAAGAGAGAGAGCAAGAGAATATAGTGAAGTATGCTAGTTGCTCAAGCTCAAAACTAGTGGGCAATGTTGTTTTTCACAGTGAAGGAAACTCTCAATATAATATGCCTTTTAGCTCTCTTTAAAACATCTTAGAGTGTTGGAGATCCTTTACTATAAAGGAAAAAAATTTCTTTTATACGGTTAAGGAGCACCCATGGCCTGTAGATTGGAATATTTTATAAAGAGTAACATTTTGTTGCCTTGGATTTGAAAAATGGAGCTCAAATTTCAAAAAACTATTGAATTTCGTGTTTAAAAAATATTTCAAAAATGCCCTCATAACCAACTGCTTGATTCACAATCGATTATGGCTTGTAATTTATTTTGGATCTCCCAATCGATTACGGCCCTTAGACACACAATCAATTGCTTGATCCTAAATCGATTTCAAGTCTGGGTAATTTCACAACATTGATATGGAAATTGATTACAACCTACGAGTTTTGCCATTTGGATTCTCAGTCTATGTCTAACATTTCACTCGCAATTGATTATGTGATCCGCAATCGATTTTGCTGAAATCGATTATTTGATCCGCAATCGATTGCGATTCCCAGTTACTAAATTTTGTTTTGGGCACTTATGGGGGGTCCGTCCTTGGATCTTTTAGCTTTGGATTTTGTGAGAGACATGCCACCATGTCTAGATTGATTTTAAGGCATTAATATGATATACAATGTATGTTGTATACATTACTTGGTGTGAAAAATCCAAGGTAGATTCCGGTCTTTTTTTCAGGTCTTTGGTCCTTCTTGTCTTCATGACGTGAACTTGTGAGATCATAAGACATTTACAAGACACATACCATAACCCATTTGACCATGGGATTGACATAAATCAACATCCTTTGTTTAGAGTCTTATTGATGTGCCTACTTATGTGTCATTCATTTTGATATATGATCACCTGACTGTAGAGAAGTCCATATTTGTGTGAAACTTGTCCCATTGCTCTAATTTGATCTTGATTTGATGATAATGAAGAGTCTTGTTGCAAAAGGAATCCTATTTAGCATAGGATTATACACCTTTGATGATCTGTACGAGCTACAGAGGCTGGGCATGCATCTAACTCTTCCATTAATTTCTTGGCTATTTAAGGAGAAAAAAATTCTTAATCACAATTTTTTATGTTAGAGTAGTGAGATACAAAAATTTCGAGTTGTTGTCCTACGTTTGTGAGATTAGGCTTCTAGTCATGATTGGCTTGTCTATCGTGACTATGCTATCTCTATTGTGGATAACAATCAATCGCGATTGGAGAAAAATTCACTAAGGTCTCGAATTTCAGTTGCAACAAGGGTCACCAACTTATTGATATTGGTCAGTATCTGAGATTGGTAGACAAGCTTCTTCACCTGACCTTGACTAGACCTAACATTTCTGTTGTTAATCAATTCATGCATGGCCCTACGATGTCACATCTTGAGGCAGCATACCATATGTTGCATTATTTGAAGAAGAGTCTAGGTCAAAAGCTTTTGTATGGTAAACAGACAAAGGGATCTAAGAGTTAAAGCTTTACAAATGTTGATTTGGTTGGTTGTGTGGATGATAGAAAGTCTACCTCAAGATACTGCTCCTTTGTTGGAGGTAACCTAGTTACTTGGCCCAACAAGAAGTTGTCTGTTGTAAAAAGAAAAAGTATTAAAGACAAATTTATAGCTAGGGATCACGAGATTTATAAGTTATGGATTTATGACCTTCTAATAGAGTTGGGATTCAAATCCCAAGGCCCTTCGAGGTTGTTTCATGACAATATGCTGGTATTAGTATTGGTCATGACCTTGTCTAGCATGATAGGACTATGCACATTGGAGTGGATAGACATTTCATCAAGGAGAAGCCATAAACTAGGTAGATATGCACTCCCTTTGTGAAGTCTGAAGATCAGTTAGGTAATGTATTCATAAAAAGGCCTATGTAATCCTAAGTTAAGTTATATTGTTGGCATGCTCGGTATGCATTATATCTACATACTAGCTTGAGGGGGAGTATTGTATTTTATGGATTTACGGGGTTGTATATGTAAAGGTAGATTTGTCTTTATACAATATTAGGGTATTCTTGTAATACTCTTAGATGCATCATTTCCCTTTTTGATATATGAAGCAAATCATATGAGAGAAGTATACAAACTCCATACATATTCGTTCTCCAATCTATTTTTTATTCTTTCTTCTTCTTCCTCTTCTATTTGAAACCCTAACACAAAAAGGCACTAAATTACATAATCAATTGTACTCATCCAGATGGATGGCTATTCATCAGCCTTTCCCACATGTAGTTCTATCCTTCTACAACAACATTAGGATAATCTACAGGAATCATATTTATTAAATAGAGGGAGTCCCTTCAACATCTCATGACACAGTTAGATTCCTCTTCCGATGTTGCCTCTACTTCTTCTGTAGCTTATTTTGGTATTCTATATTCTGCCTTCAGTGCCTCTATTGTCTCTCCTAGTCATCCCTAGATTATTGATTTAGGGTTTTTCGAACCCTCTCACCATTGTCACACCCCGCGAGCTCTTGAGCTCGGAAGTTGGCCCAGTCAGTGTCAAATTCAGAAGTCGTAGATGCTCCGGTCACGCTAGTTCAGTTAGACCCAAATTACGAAAAGTGCAAGGAGGTGAACTCAAGGTTTTTTTACTTCAAAAGCTCTCATATGTATTTGAAAAGCCGAGATTGTAAAATTGATTCGAGAATCACCCAAGGATAGATGACCCCAGGTCTAGGAGAGTCACAACCTTTGACTTTGCAAGATTACGGTACATAAGCAAGAAACTGGGTCAAAAACCATTTTTCGCACGATTTGACAATATTAAACAGCGAATGTTGCTATTTTTTTGTGAAATGCTACCATGGGCCATATTTGGGGATTTGGAGCTTAAGGAGTCTTGGAGCTATAAGAGTGATAGATTGGCTGTCTGGTTTTCGGGCAGTTGCCGAGAGATTTTCAAAGCAGGGTCACTTGGAGAGATTGTGTTTCTGTAGCTGTTTGAAGCCGGGTGGAATTAGACTAATGGACATTCTTTGAACCAGGAGTTTGTGAAATGATTTTTTGAGGACAAGGGTGAAACTGATAAAATGGGCCTGACTTTGTTGCTATTCGAGTCTAGGAGAACTTTTAAGGGCATTATGCATGGCAAATACAAATTAAAGGTGTTTTTTCTTAGTTTTGGCAGAAATGATGGCTTAGGCCACAAGTTTGCAGATCTAGAGAATATTCTGGCTCCATATGAGTGAAATGCAGCAAAATAGCTTTTTGATTTTGGAGAAGATTTGAGGTTTCATAGAGGTTCGAGATTTCAAAATCCTCTTCTCAGACCTAGAGATTTAAAGCTAAAGTCGGGACCGAGATATGGTGACTGACCTTTCTTGATTCGGAGGTTAGACAAATCTCTGAGAGCTTTTCGCAAGGGTCATTTCTTGGTCAAGGTTATCATAGATTGAGAAATTGGTTGTTGCTATTCTCAAGCAATATTTGTTTTGTGATGAGTTCCTTAGAGTAGGGAGACTCAGGGATGCATAGGATTTGAAATTACATCATTTAAACAATGAGAGAGGCTTCGGGAATCCTTTGAGGGTCTAGGGGTAGATTCTCTAATGTGAAAAGGGTAAAATGGTAATTTTTTGCTTGCAGGTAAAAAAAAGTAAAAATGAGAATTCTTTATCTGTGATGTTTCATGGCTAGAAGGCTTATGAAGACAAGAGAAATTCAGTGGTCTGAGTGGTAAATAGTGAGTTCTGAGCATTTTAAGGTGAAAGGGTCAAATGGTAATTTTTTCGCCTGTGATGCTTTGCTAGAGAAAGGCTTATAGGAGATGGAAAACTTGCTGATGACATGGATAGGGTTAATAAATGTGGACCCTCAATGTCCTGGTGATGCTTTTGTGAGAGATTAAGGTTTGTCTTGAAATGGTGTATTTTGGGCAACAATAAGGTGCTTTAACTGGTTCATTCGCGACTGAAGCATCCGGGGAGACCTCTTTGGGAATGTCTAACCTCTTAAAGTCTAAGTTCGCTCTTCCTAAGCTAAGGGTGCTTAGAGTCTTGATGATGTCCTTATGCTCCCACATGACCAAAGTCAAAATTTGGGTGCTGACAGATGCCCCTCTTTGATGTGTGCCTTTGCCACATATAGCAAAGAAGTGCCATAATTTTGACTTGGGAGAGACCATGTTTCTTCCCTGTATGTAACTCATGGATATTGGATGAGTGGTTTTTGAAATATAGAACAGTTTTGGCTTGAAAGCAGTGATAGGCTGAATTTGTCCTTTGACTTTAGATCAAGGTTTTGAAATGAGTTTACTTTTGAAATGTCTTCTTGGGTTAAAGGTATACTGTCTCTGTGTTTTGTAAATTCCTTCATTCCGACTTTGAAAATGGATATTCATCGATGGAGGAACTTTCCTTGTTTTTGAAAACATATGCTATCCATGAGTTATACGCAGGCAGTTGACATTTTCTCTAGCTTCTCGGGTGTTACTATTAGCATATGCACTGCATTGGGAGACATGTAAGTCATCGACATCGGGTGCAACTGCTTTGAAAACATTGCCGAAAACACTTTGGCAAACCGATCATGCAAAAAGCTGTAAGCATACGAACCATTTAGATGACTTACGCACTGGTATTTGATTCTGACTAGCTTGATGATTTAACTTGTAAGAGTTGTTTGAAGTTTCTTACAAGATTTGTATGTTTGACATGTTTTGCATTTAGCGTGTTGGGTGATCATTGATTCATTTGTGAAGCCAATTGCTCGGACGTCTTTTTGTGACTATCCTTGAGAGTTTTAATGGGACTCAATGATGGATGTTAGTGAAGCTCTCCTTGGAAAAGCTATGGAAAAATATATGTAGTTATGGTTAAACACTGCTTAGTTTTACATCAATCATAGCACATATATGCTAAATATCACTTCCAAAGACACGTGACTTCACATCGGTTATGATATATAGTTGGATTGATCTACAACATTGCCCTCATCCCACTTGGGTGAACATTGTACTTTACGGGACTCATGGAGAGATTTTGGAAACTCTCTCTAGAAAAGCTATGGGACCTTGGAAGGTCAATGCTATGCATCCATAAAGCGATAGCTATATAGGCTATGGACTGATCCATAACAATATTTTAGTCCCACTTAAACATTGCCAAGGTGGGGGGCGTGTAAGGGAGAATTTATATGACTCTCTTCAAAAGCTGGGGTGGGATCCCATAGGATCGGGTGTTGTACCTTGCCTAGGTGATAGCAACCCAGCCTTTGCTAAAGTAGGCATTACACAACATTTGAGGGTGAATGCAACACAATGCTTATGTCTTAATAAGCAAGCGTCACTAAGGTCAGTGCTAACATGTCGGTCTGTTGAGCGGTGATCGTTAGAACTTACAGAAAAATGTTGTTACGCTCTTTCTTAAGAAGCTATGGAAGGGTTTTTCTCACAAGTAACCAGTTCTGTGGAAGTACTACTCAAGCTAGATAGTGCTTAGACTATAGATAGAAGAAACACTATGACTAGAAGCTAGCATTTCATAGACTCAATGGATCGAAGTATGGCATTGCTCGTTGTCTGATGTCGAACATCTGTCATGGGGTGGCCATTAGTAAATCATGCGGTAGATAAAGTACTAATTGCAATGACCGATGTAAGTAAGTCATTCAAAAGTATGGATTGGGCTATGCCAAAATTTAAACTGGAAGGGTGACTTGGTTTGGATGTGCAGAGAAATGTTATGAGCTCTTTTCTAAAAAGTAGTGGTAGTTTTTTCTCACAAGTAACTCATTTGCTATAAGGAGAATTCTTCAAGCATGATAGCAGTTCAGCTATGGCCCTAGGACTTACACAGACTATGGATTGAATTATGATGCATATTTACGTCCCCATAAATGGACATCACAAGTGGGTTATACCTTACAATTGTCTCATCTTTGGCAGAGTGTAGGTAGAAGACCCATCGAGACTGGAGATGTTGTTGCGCTCTCTCTAAAAGCTGTGGAGGTTGTGATAACAAGGAACCCAATGCTATGTATTATGCATAAGTCCCTAACAGTATTAGCGCTAAGATAATACATAGGCTATGAATTGAAGTGTAGCATTCAGCTAAGTCCGAATAACCAGGATGCTACGTAGCAATTTGTTTGTGTATCAAGGATTGTCGACAAGGCTTGTGGGAAACCTTTTGGGCTTGTTTCGATAGCCATGGGATCTCGAGAGACCGGTGCTACGTATCTATTTCAACCATCCAATCTGCAAACATGGATGGCATAATACGTAGGCTATAAAGTGATGATGACTACCTACTCTCCAGATAGACGGTTTATCTGTGAAGGCCTTTCTATAAAGTCAGAGACCGACTCGACTTAGCGAACCTACGCGGCCTACATGAGGTATGTTAGGAGGTTTTTAGGCTTACTCCGAAAGCCATGGAGATTCTAAGGAATCAGTGCTATATATTTGTTTCAATCAATTGCCAAAGATGATTGTCATGGTATATAAGCTATAGATCGAAGTCAACATCTATCTATACCCGGTTAGATAGTCTGTTATGTTAACTGTTTCGGCCATTTCTAGTGAGGCAACCTAGAGGCCCTCACCGAACCTATGGCGGCCTGATCAGTGCATATTAGGAAGTTTTTAGGCTTATTCCGAAAGCCATGGAGATCACGAAGGATTAATGCTACATACTTGTTTTAACCAATTTCCAAAGGTGGTTGTCATGATATATAGGCTATGGAATGATGTCGACATTTGCCTATACCTAAAAGGCAATCTATCATGTCAACGGTTTCGACTATTTATGGTGAGGCAAGACCTAGAGGCCTTCTCTGAACTTGTGGCGGCCTGAGCAGAGCATATTAGAAAGTTTTTGGGCTTAACTCCAAAAGCCATGGAGATCTTTTAGAGATCAGTGCCACATATTCATGTTTTGTCTTGTTACAAAGGCAATGGAACGATGATCGACATTTGCCTATACCCGGTAGGCAATCTATGATGTCAAAATTTGGCCCTTTCTATGAGGTGGAGTCCTCACTAAACCTTTACGCAGCCTAGTCTAAAGGTCGAAAATGATCGATGCTTCATTTTCGATCAAACATTGCCACAAGGATGGACTTAATTGGGGTGATGATTTATCACCGAATTGCTTTGCCGATAGAGCGGGCTGCAGGGTTTCATTTGCTTGTTGGTCCATGTTGGGAGATTTATCAAGCTTGCTTCAGAATTATGGGGATCTCTGGAGATTGACAATATTCTAAAGGGACCTTTACTTAATTTCATTGCTGAGGGGCCAAGGCCCAATTTCCTTGTTGGGCGGTGGCCTCAAATTCCTTAAGGGGCGGAGGCCCACATTTCCTTGAGGGGCGGTGGCCCATGTTTCATCCTTGAGAGGCGACAACCCACATTTCCTTACTGACGGGCCGAGGCCCAAATTCCTTAATGGGCAGAGGCCACAAATTCCTTAGGGGGTAAAGGCCCACATTCCTTTGCTGAGGGGCCAAGGCCCAAATTCCTTAATGGGAGGAGGCCCCAAATTCCTTAAGGGGTAAAGGCCCACATTCCTTTGCTGAGGGGCCGAGGCCCAAATTTCTTGATGGATGGAGGCCCCAGATTCCTTAAGGTGCAAAGGCCCACATTTCTTTCCTTAGGGCTAAGGCCTAAATTCCTTGATAGGCAGAGGCCCCAAATTCCTTAAGGGGCGGAAGCCCACATTTATTTACTTGGGGCCAAGGCCCAAATTCATTAATTGGAGGAGGCCCAAATTTCTTTGCTTGGGGCCAAGGCCTGGATTTTTTAATGGGCGGAGGCCCCAAATTCCTTAAAGGGCAGAAGCCCACATTCTTCTGCTGAGGGGCGAAGGCCCAAATTCCTTAATGAGCAAAGGCCCCAAATTCCTTAAGGGACCTCCGCCTCACATTCTTTTGTTGAAGAACTGAGGCCCAAATTCCTTAATGGGTGGAGGTCCATATTTTTTTTTAGGGCCAAAGCCTGGATTCCTTAATGGGTGGAGGCCTTAAATTCCTTAACTGGCGGAGGCCCATATTTCTTTGCTTGGGGCCAAGGCCTGAATTTCCTGATAGGCAGAGGCCCCAAATTCCTTAAGGGACGGAGGCCCACATTTCTTGGCTGGGGGCTGAGGCCCAACCCTCCTTGCTAGGGGCTAGGGCCCAAATCTTCTTTACTTGGGGCCTATGCCCCCATTTTCATTGTTTAGGGTCTCGGCCCATATTTCATTTAATGAGAGGTGATGCATCAATCTTTATTCAAGATTGATGGAGGGTGAAACTTTGTTTGACATTTTGAAAGATGATGTGTCATCATCTCCATCTTTGCTTTAGCCGTGAATGGCGCTTTCTTGGAGATGGTGCTTCATCTCGATTTTTTATTGGAAGGTGACGTGTCATCTCCAGTCACAATTGATGGGCGATGACACATCATCCTTGCTTTTCTTTGAGGAGATAATGTATCATCCCCAACTTTGCTAAGAAATGAATGGTACTCTACTGAGGATGATGCTTCATTTTGATTTGTTGCTGGGAGGTGACGAGTCATCTCCAATCTCAATTGATAGGATATGACGCATCGTCTCAGCTTTTCTTGGGGAGATGATGTATCATCTGCAGCTTTGCGTGACTGTGAATGATGCTTTGCTGGAGATGATGTTTCATTTCAATTTTTTTTGTTGCTCCTTGATCCTAGAGTCGTCAACAACTGCGTAGAAGACTTCCCTAGTGAGATGGACGATGCTTTCCAACGATTGACAGTATTAATTGATTGATGATTGAGATTTGAAGCTTGGATTGGCTAGCGTTTGCATTTATTTTTTAAAGAAATTTTGAAAATTCATTTTCTGAAATCTTTCATTTTTGAAAAAATTCGTGCCCCTCAGGGTCTTTGAACATTAAGGGTGACCTGTTGCATTACTCTTAAATTCAAAGGGTCATGTTTTTATATGCTATGTTGCCACGCCTGGTCTAGGCAAGGTATAAAAGGTTTACAAGTTTTGGATATTATATATGTCTCTTTCGGGAGAGGGAGATCATATGCTTATGTTTGAGGTCTTTTTTCTTGCTTTGTCTAAAGATGGTCTTTGGTGATGTGTGCTCATGACTTGATTGACTTGACTTGGGGTACCATTTATGGTTTTCACCTTAAGTGCTGACTTGATTTTGCTCCTATTTACCAGGATTAGGTCAGAGTGCCGTTTCTGGTTTTCACTCTGAGCTTTTCAATATTTCTTTTTGTCTTTGTCCATGTTTTGGCCCTATACTCAAATAGGTCTGGGATTTTTGGAAGATGACTTGACGAGGTACATGCTCTTATTCCAAGTTGGTTGAATGCTTGACTTGTGTTTCGTTGACTTTTGCTTAGAACTTCTTGAAGTGCTAAGAAGCTTGAACAGCTGCTTTCTTGAATGAAAGATTTATTGATGGTTTCAAGGTTTTCCTTTGAGTAAGGAAAATTGAAGGGATCTGAAAATATGAATATAAATGGTGGAGAAATCTTCCCCGTCCATGTTTCCGAATAATAGTGCCCCACCAGATAGCTTTTGTTTGACAATGAAGGGTCCTTCGTAATTTGGCCGAGGTTGCCCCCATGATGTCTGCTCATGTGGAAGGACCTTCTTGAGAACTAAGTCTCATTCCTCGACATCTCTGGGTCTAACTTGCTTGTTGAATGTTGTGGCTATGCGCCTCTAATAGGCTTGCCCATTGCTCATCGCTTGTAGTCTCTTCTCACCAATAAGGTTCAACTAATCATGTCGAACCTGTGTCCATGCTGACTCTTGAATCTTTGCCTCGACTAGGACTTGGAGACTTGGAATTTTAACTTCAATGGGCAGGATTGCCTCTATGCCATAGACCAATGAATAGGGGGTTGCCCCTGTTGAAGTACGTATTGAAGTTTTGTATGCCATAAGTGCATAAGGCAACATTTTATGCCAATTTAGAGTGATTAGCAGCCATTTTTTGTAAAGATCTTCTTGAGGTTCTTGTTGGCTGTTTTTACTGCTCCGTTCATCTATGGTCTGTATGGTGAAGATCATTGGTGGTAAATCTTAAACTTCTTGCAAAGTAGTTCAAGATCCTTTCCCACAAAATTGGTTGCATTGTCAGTGATGATTTTGCTGGGAACACCATATTAGCAAATGATGTCTCTCCAAATGAATCTGGTGGTGTTCTTCATTGTGACTGCTGCTAGAGATACGGCTTCAACCCATTTAGTGAAGTAGTCAATAGCCCCAACAATGTACAGATGTCCATTGGTGGCCATCTGAGGTATTTATCCTACTACATTTATTCCCCACATGGAAAATGGCCAAGGAGTAGTCAGGTTGTGCAATTCAAAAGCTAGTGTTTTGATGATGTTGGCATAAGACTGGAAAGTATGGCACTTCTTTACATGTTAACAACAATCTATTTTCATGGTTGACTAGTAGTAGCCCAGTCAAAGAATCTTCTTGACAAGCGTGAGCCCATTCTTGTGCGGACCGCACTCTCCTCCATGGATATCTTCAATGATAGTGGAGACTTCAGCTTCATCTACACATCTCAAGAGAACATGAAAATGAAACTTCTTGTATAGGGTCCCACCATGTAAAACAAATTGAGCTGCTAATCTCCTCAGTGCATGTTGATCATTTTTTGGAAGCCATGGATGGAAGAGTCTGATCTTCCAGATAATTTTTTACGTTAAGGAACCACGGCTCTCTATATGTAGACAATAGGCTGGCTCATTTCTCTGTTCAATCTCAATCGGTGTCATGTCTACCCCTTGGGGGATGTCAACCATTAAAGCTAATGTGGCCAAAGCATCTGTAAAACTGTTCCTTCTTCTACTAATGAAGTCGAAAGTCAGATATTCAAAGCTCTTGGAAAGGATCTGTAGACATTCATGGTAGTCTAAGAACTTCTCTCGGATGAACCAATCTCCAATTGCTTGGAAGATGACAAGTGTTGAGTCTCTGTAGACTTCTAGTTCATCAATGCCAAGATCAATAGCTGCTTTCAAACCAATAATGCAAGCTTCATACTCAACAATATTGTTGGTGCATAGAAAGTGTAGTCCTACAGTAATTGGAATGAGGACACCGGTAGGGGAAATGAGCATGGATCCAATCCCACAACCTAGCTGATTGACGGCTCCATCGAAGCACATCTTCCATCTAACAATCTTGCTCGACTCAACTTCAACACAAAGTATGTGTTCATTTGGGAAGTCAAATTTAAAGGATGAAGGTTCATCTGCTGGTCCATTTGCTAAGAAATCGGCTATGTCTTGCCCCTTGATAACTTTCTGCGAGACATAGGTGATGTCAGATTTTGATAGCATCATAGGCATCGAGCAGTTCTTCCTATGGTTGCTAGTTTCTTGAATAGATACTTGATGAGATTTATCTAAGAAATCAGGAATACTTTGTATGAAAAAAAATAGTGCCGAAAACTTTTGGTGACATAGACTAGAGAGGCAGGTCTTCTCAAGAGGCGTGTATTAGGTTTCATAGTGAACGAAACGCTTGCTTAGATAATAGATGGCATGTACCTTCTTCCTTGTCTTGTCATGTTGTCCTAGTACACATCCCATGGAACTATCATGTACAGTCAGATATAGAATCATTGGGCGGTTAGGCTCTTGAGAGATTAATACAGGTGGGCTTAGCAAATAATTCTTGATCTTGTCAAAAGCAATTTCGCAGTCGTTGTTCCATTAAGTAGGAACATTCTTTCTTAATAGTTTGAACATGGGCTCACAAATGGGAGTGAGTTGAGCAATGAAACGACTAATGTATCAGATATGGCCTAAGAAACTACATACATCCTTCTTTGTGCGAGGTGTAGACATTCTGATGATTTCTTGGGCTTTAGAATGATCTTCTATGACTCTTTCACTGATAATGAAGCCTAACAAGTTTCCATAAGAGGCTCCGAAGATGCACTTGTTTGGATTCAGCTTCAATCTATATTTCCTTAGTCGGGCAAACAACTTCCATAGATGGTTTAGGTGATCTTTTCTATGACAAGATTTGACAATCATGTCATCAACATAGACTTCCATCTCTTTGTTGTCATGTCGTGGAAGAGGCCAGTCATGGCCCGTTGATATGTTGCCCCTGCATTCTTGAAACCAAATGGCATTACTTTGTAACAGAATGTGCCCCAAGGGGTTGTGAAAGCAGTCTTCTCACGGTCTTCCACCGACATCTTGATCTAGTTATAGCCTAAGAAACCAGCCATGAAGGACATCATCTCGTGTCCGACTGTACTGTCTATGAGCATATCAATGTGGGGTAGGGAAAAATCAACTTTGGGACTAGCTTTGTTCAAGTCTCTGTAATCTACGTACATTCAAACCTTGCCATCCTTCTTAGGTATAGGGACAAGTTGGCTAACAATTGGGGATATTGGACAAACAAAAAGAAGTCTGCGTCTAGTTGTTTTTGAATTTCTTGTTTGAGGGCTAGGGACCACTCTAGTCGTTGACGCCTAGGCTTTTGCTGGATAAGGTGAATATCCGAGTTGGTGGAAAATTTATGGGTGATAAGGTCTATATCGAGACCAAGCATGTCTACATAGCTCCATGCAAAGAATTCTATGCACTCTCAAAGCAAGTTAAATAGGGCATGCCCTAGATATGAAGTACTAGGGGTCCCACTTTTCACAATTCTAGGCACGGTTTCGGACCCAAGATTGATCTCTTGGAGGTCATCTACCGATGGAAGATTCCGGTTCTCTTAGCGCTTAAAGGCTTTGATCACCTTTTTTGGCATTACTTCCCCATCATTTCATTCTTCTGGTTTCTATTTTGAAAGAAAAGCTTTTTAGTATGACTTTACATGAAAAGGGTATTTAATACCCGAGGAGCAACTGGACTTGGAATCATGCTCCAAGTTGCCTACATACCCGATGTTTGCGCTGATCACGAGCTTACGAAAGTTTGTTCAACCGGGATCAAGTCACATGTAGTTCTGGTCTCGGGATGGACCAAATTTACATTTTTTTTTAAGTAGTTGAGCTTGAAGTTACTTCTCAGGTTGTCTATATACTTGACTTTTTAGTATAAGTGTTTTTGAAAATATTGGTCTATCAAGATTAAGCCGCACGTAGTTCTTTGACTACAAGGGTAAAGAAATCAAAAAAGATTTTTTCAAAAGTGATTGGGCCTTAAGCTGTGTCTCAAGTTGCCTACGTATCCCTTACAAGTGCACTAGTCGAATGCTTTGACAATTCATGAGTAGGTAGAGATTAAGTCTACGTAGTTCTTTTTACAAAATGGTGAAAAGAAAAGACTAAAAGCTTTTGAAAACCATAAACAGGGTAGAGAAGTCTCTTCCTAGCTTCTTTTCTCAATCATTTAATCCATCACCTAGTCCTGATCCTTTGCTACAACAGAGTTGGCTTATCCTGTCTACTCTGCAGCTATCACAGGTACCCATGTCTCCGGCATGTTGACTTGGTCAAGGTCAAGCTTGTCTAAGTCAATCTCCGCTCACAATAACTGATTGCAGCGCTTCCATGACATTACCTAGGAGAGAGAGTAGATATAGAGGAGTTGGATTGGCTTCCCTATGTTCTGAGGTGTTGAGGGTTGAACTTTTCCTAATCTCAGGGACAGACGGCTTAGTGCTAAACAAATGGGTGTGAGTAGCAGCCTTGAGATGGTAGGCAGAGTGATGATTGGTAGTTGGAGGTGAAATTATGATGAGTTCTAACAGTGTATGTTTTGTACTGAGCTTGGGTGTTTCTGTTTGAGTTGGTGGTTTAGTTAGCAAGGTGGTACAAGTCTTAGATGGTTCAGAAGCTAATACAAAATGTTGTGTGTTCTTGAAGCCGGCTTTCTTCTTTTTGTTCTTCTTGAACTAATGCTTGATGAGAGGTTTGAATCCTAAGCCTACTATGTGCGGTACTCTAATGGATTTGATAGGATTCTTCCTTCCTTAGGAATGTTTTCCTAGGCCTTTGTTTGGATTGAACTTCATTTTAGTCATCATATTGAACTTTGGTGGAAGTATTTCAGCCTTATTTTTCAATTCTGCTACTTCTTTCTCTGTATGTACAACCTCAAACTAATACGAGGTGAAAGCGTTTGGAGCCTATAAATTCTGAACTCCCAGTATCTTCTATCCTGTCATCGTGATAACATTTGTATCTGATGGCACTGTAATGACCTCGTCATTTTTTATGAATCCACGGTCTTCCCAACAACATTGTGAAGGAAGATGGTATGCTCAGCACTTGAAACTGGACTTTGAACATTCTCCCTTCTATCATTAGGGGAATGAACACTTCTCCTTGGACACAACTGATTGAGTTGTCGAAGGCCCTTATGTCATAGGGGTTGGGTTTCACATAGTGTGAGGGAACTCCCAAAGTATCCAATGTATCCTTGGTGCAGATATTCAAGGCGGACCCATTGCCTACCAAAATGAGGAGAATACACATGTTGGAGTGAAAATGGCTCTGTTATGCACGGTGTTGTATTCAGGGATCTCGTCCTTGGAAAATGTTATGACTCGTGGAGTTGATACTTTGTCCATGTTTTACGACCTGTCTAGTGTGATCAAGGCATCCATAAAGGATTTCCTGAATATGTTCAAGATTCTCTCTATGTTATTCTAATGTCAACAATAGGCCCAAGATAGAAACCTGTACTTGTGTCTTGGATAACTGCTCGATAAAAAACAAGTGAGACTTCCGAATAGCTGCTTCGAAGTTCTCATTCTCTCTTTTCCTTTACTTCTCTGGGTTGTATTCGTACCTCTGTCTCAGCTTCTTCTTGTATCATATTTTCTTTCCCTTTGCCCTTGGGATGCAGTTATGTGACTGGTTTAGAAACCCTGCTTGATTGGGTGATAAAGGCGGTGAGCTCTTCTAGCTTGTCTTTTGTCAGTTCTGGATCTGCCACTTCCCCGACTAGATAACCCAGGGGGACTCGGTTCAGTAAGTATTGTATTCTAGTGGGTGGAGAGATGTTGATGACTTGATGATGGGATGAAAGGTCAGTGAGTTGGGCATATAGTGATGGTGATGGGATAATATAAGGTGATGAAAATGGGTTGAGTTACTGAACCTTCCCCATATATGTTAATGTCAAGTGGAAGAACTGTGACTGAGCTATTTGGAGCCGCATCCCACACGTTTATAAGTGGGTACTCGTATTCGGAAGGGGGAATAGGCTCAGGAAAGTGTCCATTCAAGGTGGACACATGGTTAATGTCGGGTAAGAAGATGATTTTCTTGGGCTCTAAGATCTTGGTGATGTAGTTGGAAGGATTGAATTGGGTGCTAGTGAGACCTATCATGTTGAACCCTTTTGATGGCTGGTGGTTAGGGAGTGAATTTTGGATAATGTTTAAATTTGATAAAGGATTGGTGGGTGTAGGGTCAAATGATACTTGACCCTCATTGATCAGGTCTTGAATGTCGTGTTTTAGGCGGTAACACCTATCGATGGTGTGCCTCGGGGTTTGATGGTATTCACAATGTTTTACTTGATTATAGCAGTAGGGTAGAGGGTAAGGGGGAGGTCTTAGATCGATTAGTTGCAACAACCTCTTCTTGATGAGATACTCCATGATGTACTTGTAGGTGTAGGACAATGGGGTGAACTTTCTCTTTTTCTTTTATTTTCCGAGCGCACCCGGATATCTAGGTTGGTAGAACTACTGTGTTTGAGAAAGAATGATGTTCATGGCTACCGGATAAGTCAGGGTTGACTGCGGCGGAAGTACAACATGACCGCTATTCTTACTAGGTTGGGGAACCTCAATAGCCTACACAAGATTCGCTTTTGGCCAGGTAATTGATGCCTTCTTTGGCACACTTTTAGAGGAACTATCAAGAGCGAGTGATGTGTCTTGTACTAAACTTGTCTTGATAGCTAACTCCACCTTTGCGACTTTATCGACAACCTCAGCGAAGTTACTTTGTGACGCAGTCAGGAGCATCAGCTGGTAGGTAGGACCCAATGTCCTCATGAAAGTTGATAACATGTCCTCTTTGGATATAGGGTGTTTTAGGTTGGAGGTCTTCAATCTCCACCTGTAGGCAGTCCCTAATATTCTCTCTTGAGGCAGGTCTCATTCCTTTAATTTCCAAATTGAACCTATAGTGGTTCAGGAATGACCGTGTCAAAGCCCTCCATGTCCTGATGTTGTTCTTCTCTTGGCTCGCCAATCATTTCCATATATTCTTCTCTAAGCTCTGTCTAAACATCTAGACCAAGATCCGCTCATCATGTCGCCATTGGAACATAGCATTACAATACACGTGGAGATGCATTCTAGGGAAGGCGGTACCATCGTATTTCTCAACATTTGGCATTTGGAAGTTCAGTGGTAGTACACCCCCGAGGTGGATACAAAGATCCTCGAAGTCCATGGAGATGGGGAACTGCCCCCTTTCATCAGTTCCAACTCTATTGCAAGCTTTGCTATCTGTGCACTAGTTTCATCCTTTGGAGGAGTAAGTCCCCTTCCCTTTTTTGCTTAATGTTGGCGGCCCATATTGCTCTTCTAGGTTAAAGACGGCCTGGTGTTCTGGCTACATATATGTAGTTATGGCTTGGAATGGGGTTGTGACATAGGTGGGGCCCTATGTGTATGATTGGCCATACGGTAGAGTCTGTTCGGCAGTACTGGGAGGCGGTGGCTCAGATGCAGTACTCTAGCCATGAGGCCCTCCATGCTTCATCAAATACTCGAACATCAACTTCTTGAACTCGGCGAGAGTAAGAATTTGAGGTTGTTCACTGGTGTTGGGTTGGCTAAGGGGTGGTGAAGAGGTTTGGGGTATTGAAGAAGATTGACCAGTCTTGGAGGTGGATGTCCACCTATGCCATGACAGGAAGTCCCCCATTAATCGCCCCACTTTTGACTTGAACCCACCTGAGAGGTATCTTCGGGACTGGTCGTAGCAGGAAGTGGATTTCCCGTAGATACCTCTGAGAGGGTGAGAAGTGTAGTACTTGCGGCAAAAGGAGGTGTTAACTTGTCGGCTGTAGCTTTGCTACGTCATGCCTTCTGCTTTTGCAGCCGAGTCTCTAGGAGAGCAATTATAGCTTGCATAACTTGGTTAGAAGAAAAGAAAAGTTTATTATTATTATTTTGCAAGGTTTATTCTTTACATTCATTCATAATTAATAGCAAGACGCTTTATAAGTGCATATGTCATACAGGTGGATTCATGTCCTTTAACTATAAGAGAGATTTTTTTTGGAAACAAAACTTTGTACAAGATGTATATATCAGAAATGATTACAAAAGGAGGGGATACTTGCCTCGATACATCAGAAAAGAAAACATAAAGTAGAACCTAAAGATCAGGCACCGCTGGAGATGGTGGAGGTGACACCGGTACGTAGCCCAAGGAGAAGATCTATTTTCTCAGCTCATGAACCCATGACAATATCCACTGATCTTGTACAAAGGCCATATTGTTGTTATGCCTCATCTCGAGTCCCAAATCTTCATGGGAAGCCCTACTATCATTAAGCTCGTTTTTCAGGGAGTGAATGAGTTGAGCTTAAGTTTTATTCCAATGCTAGGTACATTCACGTGAAACCTCGGCCTCTGTATGCAAAAGTGCCTCAGCTTCTAAGGCAGCCTTAGTTTGAGCATGTGAAGCCCGCTCTTTGGCTAAGTCTGCCAGTGCTTGCTTGTATTCTGCTTGAGTGTGAGAAGGCTCTGTATGTGATGAGGATGTTGATTCAGTGCATGACCTCTTGTTTAAAGAAATGTGGGGTGCAAGAGTGACAGGCTATAGCAAATGCATATGTCTAATGCTCATATGTGGATGTCATGGCTTGTGTTTTCGCAGATACAAGTTATAGGTGTCCTAAGGCTCCGGTATGCGAGCTATCCCATAAAGCGGTTAGTGTAGACCATGTATGATTGGATCTACGGTGATCAAGTTTGTATATTTCTTCAAAGACTATAGGGAAGTCGAAAAGATCTTGCTTAAGCGCCAATTGCCGAAGAATGCGTATAAGTACATAGGGTGTGCTCTGATGGACTCCTATGATGACCATGTATATGAGGTCCTTGGTAGCAAGCAACAGGTAGCATGCTTTGTGCCACATGACATGCCAAGTAATCTGTTTAGGAAGTATGATAGCTAGTAGGTTATGATAACCCGATGTGGTTGCTTTGTTTGGCAAAGGTCAGCTTTTGACATGGATCTGTGCTGGAGTTAGATCTCGTGACACATAAGCTGGGAAAGATGCAATGACGGATAGATGTTCCCGCAACCAAACTTGTAAGAAAGTCGAGCAAACATATAATCACCCTCTAGGAGGTTGGGCACAATGTGAGAGATTGAAGATGGTCTCTGAGATGATCATAGGTGCAAGTGTCTTCTTCTGTAAATGCTGATCTAAAATGTTGAGTAAGACGCCATTGATATAATGGCGGTTATGTAAGAGTAAGAGTTGTCCTAAGACAACTAATGTGAATGCTCTGAATTTGACGGGGTTGGTGAAGTCACCAACTTTCTTTCAACCTTTTTCTAGTAAAAGGTTGAAAGGACAATACAAATATTCTCCCGTAGCTTCCTTAGGTAGGGAGGCTTTGGAGATGTCCAGTGCATGAAAGCGTTTGAGGTAGCTAGGCTTGTGTGAGGATTATGGCACTGATGCCAAGATAGTGTTCCAGTTTAAGAAGGATTCAAGCTCCTCAATAGTAAGCGTAAGCTCTTATTCTCCGAAATGGAAAACCATAAATGTTGGGTCCCAAAAGGAAATGGTTGTCTCTATCAATGGCCAATCCAGGTTGATTTAGGCTAAGGCCAATGTTGCCTTTAGCCGGCTTTGACTTTCCAAACTTCCCATTCTTCGGGGGAAAGGGCAATTAGGGTATTTGGGAAGTTCACGGAGATGGTAGAGTACGCGTCCAATTACATAAGTCTATGGGCCATGTCTGTAAGCACAAGCATGAACACAGGGTTAGAAATGTCATTTTATAGCTAAAAACAACATTCTATAGAAATTAAGCCTCACACCCATTTTTTACCTCAACGCCTAATTTTAATTGAATTAAAAATTAGGCGTTGAGGGCAGTTACAACTTTAAATGACCCGTGGTTGGGTCTTTTGTCCTTTTGTATTTTAAGTTACTACTTTGAGTTATTAACAAGAGGAGAGGTCCTCACATCTTTGTTCTTTCTTCCCTTTTCAATTTTCAAACAAAAATCGTCATTTTCCTTTTTTTCTTTGACGACAATGAGTCAAGGAGGATCAAGCTGCCACTTGTCG
>JAOXJP010240075.1:0-23321 GCA_025762735.1 Platanus orientalis | reverse complement strand
AGGTGTGTGTGTGCTCATGAAACCCCGAGACCATGGTTGACCCTAGGAATCACTTAGAAGACTTAATTAGGGTCTAAATGAAATGCACAAAGATCCTATTGTTTAAAAGAATGAAAAGGGCTTGCTAGGGAAGAAGTGTCTATACTGACTAGTGTTGTCTAAATCAGTAAATTTTGAGGCAACTTTCAAGGACTTGATTGATCACCTCAATAGGAATTAGACTACAATACATACATGTATGGAAATATCTAGAAGTCTACTTTCCAATAAAACAAATGGAGAAGGATTATGATTTTTTTAGAGAAAGTTACTGCCATTTTACCGAGAGGTGTCTGTGTTGAAAACTTGGGAGTGCGGTCGCCTGCGAGTAGTGGTGGTCGACCGCCAAGGGGAACCAGGGTCGACCACAACTCGAGGCAATTGACTGCAGTCCCAACGATCAGAATTTTGAACATTATTTTTTGGCCATTAGGGACTTGGAAAGGCTTTGGCTTGCCTATAAAGGCTTGGGACATGTCCCAAATGAGTCAAGAACTCTCCCACTACTCCTCTATGTGAAATTAAACATTTTATTTATGAAAATCATTTGAAAACCCTCTTTACATAAGGTGTTCTTGAGCTATATAGGAAAATCATCAAAGAGGAGAGCAATAAAGTCTTGGGAGTAAAAGCTTGGATTAATCATCATCCAAGACTTGAAGAATAGCCCTTGAATCTATCAAGGAGCATTAGAGAGTAAGAGTCAAACTTGGAAAATCTCATTGAGAGCTCTCTACATTGGTGTGAAGACCATAGTCATATTTGTCTATTGAGAGGCTGAGCACCACTACCATCATTCTCATTTCCATCTCTTGTGTACGTCCGTTAGAGACACTAGACATGAAAGCTTTTATCGAAGACACCGAGAGTGAGATTGGGAGTCCGCCAAAGACACCAGACTCATGAGCACTTGCCATAGACACCAAGTGCGAAGTCACCTCTATCGGAGACACTAGAGGTAAGGTCTTATTAATGTACCTTGTAATAGTTAGTAGTTATCATTAATAAAATCAACACGCCCCCAGAGTGGGCATTGGAGAGCGGACATAGGCCCATGTGCCGAACCACTATAAACACTTGTGTCTTTGTGGTTGCATGCTTTGATTCTTTGTGTGCTTATGGTTTTGTATTCATCATCTCATTAAGCACAAGCATTGTGATTAATAGAATAAATTGACTACACCACTTAGTGAGCACACTTAGTTGAACTTGCAATTATGCAAACATATCTCACTAAAGACAAACTATTAATTGATCACCTTATTCATCTTGCTTAAATACAATGATCAAAATTGTGTGTTCCTCTAGACTTAATAGTTATATCTTCACCACTTACTACAACCAAACATTGTTGATCAATGTTATTATTACAATTCATTAAGTAACTCTAACTAAGGTTTATATAAAAGGATTATTCAAGAAACCTTATGGAACATAGAAACCTTGGTCCTACTCTGCTATAGGTAACACTATAGTGCATGACAAAGCCTCAGGGTCTATGATAAGTTCGCAAAAAGGAGATTTACTTAACTAAAGGAATTTCTGCTACATATTACAATAACATTAAGTAAATCAAAAAATGGTTGAATAGTATTTAAAAAAAAACCAAAAATAATTATAGGTATCCTATTCACCCCCCCTTTAGGAAATTCAGTAAGATGGTAAACTTGGTTTCTGAGATCTTCAGATAAAAGGAAACCCTTAGGTTTCGTGAGATACAAGCTCAAATTATTCTGAAAACCAAAACCCAAGTAGGAAATCGTGCTTCAAATCCTCCTTTGGTAAATGGAAAATATTGGCTGGGATTATTACTAGAGTTGATTGAGTTTGACATGGAAAATTGATGGGTTATAGAGTATTAAGGTTTAAGAGTCATAGAGCCATAGGAACTAATAGCCTAGTTTTTGGGTTCCCTAACAATCTTCAGGAGCTTTTTGAAGGGGGCTCACTTAGTGAAAATAAACAACCGTAGTTCACTGAAGAATGAACATTTTGATCTCGTTTGGGTTTGTAACTAACCCCTTCTAGGAGAGGTTCTTATAGGGTAGGGAAAAATCTGTGAAAATAGGTCTGACCTTATAGAATTTGGGTCCCATGGGAACTCTTGAGGGTGCATCATGTATCAAAGCCAGTCAAGGGTGTCTTGACCTAATGAGACCAAATAAAATGATAGAGACTTGTTGAGTCTCCTGATGACATGGCCGAGGGAGATAGTGTTCTAAGGGCATTAAAGCTGCTATGAGATGGCCACCAATCAATTGAGATGTTGATCTTCGGTGAATTTCTGGGGGTTAGTTGAAGGTCAGACAGTTGCCCCGAATATTTTAACCCATTTTGGAGAGAATGGAGTACATTAGACCTACAAATGACGATGTTCGATAGACATTTTTTCTAAGGTCTCAAAAATCTAGAGAAATGGTTATCAACTATTTAGGATTTAGGTGTCCAGGGAGTTCCCAAGGGTTTACTTAAGGTCAAATGCAGCCAGAATTGTCTCGGTATGACTTGGAGGAGATTTGAGATATTACAGTAGGTGAAGGTCTCATACAACTTTAATCAAGAAATAGTTTATCGAAGTTATGGCAAAAACTGAGAAATGGTACTTTCTAGGTTTGAAGAGGACTTATTTTAGGGGAACTTTTGAGAGCTATATACAAATCAAAATATCTTAGTTTTTTTTAGGATATTGAGATATTGGTAGTTGCTAGGTTTGAAGAGGATATGTTTCGGGGACAATTCTTTCAAGATGGTTAAGATTGGAGGCTATATGATTTGATTTGGTGTCATTTAGGAGATAAGAGATGCTCTAGAGGTTTGTTGAGGGTCCATATGAGCTGTTTTGAGAGTAAAATGGTAAAATTGTAATTTCTCCACCTAAGATGCTTCCCTGTGAGAAGGCTTATGAAGGGTGGAGAATTTTAAAGGAAATTAGGTTGGTAGTCATGATTTTGGACCCTCATAGTCTTATTGATGCTTCTTGGAAAATTAGGGTTTTACCAAGAAGGGTGTATTTTGGTTGATCTTTGAGATGGTATTACACGACTTGATACAAGTGATGCTTTTTGCGACCGAAATATTCAGGGAAGAATTCATATGGGATGTCTAACCTCCTAGAGTCCATGCTTAATCTCCCTAAACCGAGGTTTCCTAAGGTGTGATTCCAAACACTGCTTTAATGAGCTTATTCAATCCATTAGATGACCTGAGTCAAAATTTGGGTGCTGAAAAATGCCCATTTTTGGTGTGTGTGGCTTTGCCACATGTAGAAAAGAAAAGAAAGTATCTTAATTTTGAGTTAGGTGAAACAATACCTATTTCTTGCATATAACTCATGGGTACTAGGTTGATGGTTTTGAAAATATAGAGCAGATTTAGTTAAGAAAATATGGTGAACTAAAATTTATTTCTAATCCCGTGGATCAGTGGTTTTGAAAATAATTTGTTTTGAAATGCCTTCTCAAATTAAGAGTCAACTTGTTGATGTATGTCAATCCCATGATCATGTGTTTGGCACAAGGGTAGTGCTAGGTGTCTTGTAAGTGTCCTATGTGAGCTCACAAATTCAAATCATGAAGCCAATAAGGACCAAAGACCAAGGAAGAGCACTGGGAAGAGGCACTCCAAGGAAGGTATATATATCATGCATATCATATCATATTGTGTGCTTAAAATCAACCCTAGACATGGTTTAGAGTCCCTTAGAATGCTCAAATATGAATGCCTAAGGATAGCTAATCAGCCCCAAAGAAAAAATGTAGAAAAATACAGTTGAAACCGATTGTGAAATGCATAATCGATTTCACAAAATCGATTGCAAAATGCCCAATCGGTTTCAATACAGATTTTGAGCACATTTTTTCTTAGCCAAGGCCTAAACCCATAGAGCTAAATCGATTGTGGTATGAGTTTTGGAAAAAATACCCAAAATCCAAACCGATTGCAAATAGCTAAATCGATTTGGAGGGCAATTTTGGAAAAAAAATTCACAAAAATTTAGGGGAGATTTTGAAATTTGAACCCTATTTTGGTTCATCTAAAGGCCCAAATTCACTCCCTAATTGCCATATGCTCATCCTAAGGTTAAGGATGCTCCTCCCCACTATAAAAGGGACTTTTCCCTTTAGGGTAAGTTTCTCTTCCAACACTCCAAATTATTTTTGAGAGAGCTAAGATGCATACAATCTTGAGAGCCTTCTCCACTGTGCAAAGCTCCATTGCCTACATATTTCTGAACTTTAGTAGCTAGCATACTACACTTCTCTCTCTTGTTTCATCTCTCTTATTGAGCTACACTCACACTATTGAGGAGAGGTTGTGGTGAGCATTTTTCCCTAGAGGAACTCACCTTTGGTTGAGCTCAAGGAGCACTAGAGCTAAGTACTTGGAGCTTATAGGTAGCTAACGCATACTAGCTCAACAAGTAGCATCCCACATATTGAGAAACTAGCAACATCAACCATACGGTGGTAATATTTGCTTGTCCTTGTATTCATATGCATTTTTACTATTGCTTTGCTTCCGCCAAAGACACTGAAAGCTTGAGAACCTCCGTTGGAGACATTAGAGGTAGTGCACACTCATTGAAGACACCGAGTGTTGTAGTTTAGCTTGCTTGCTTGTGAGCAAGTAATAGGGGTTGTATATTGACCTAGATTGTAATAGTACCTAAATGAAATAGACCTAAGCTCAGTAGTGAGCTTTAGAAGAGTTGACATAGGCCCAAGTGCCGAACCACTATAAAACTTGTGTTATGGTTTGTGTTTGTGCGATTGCTTGTCTCTCCATTGTTATATTTTATACTACTCTTTTCTAGCATATGTTTGATATTATACTTGAGTAGGTTCATTGAAGCACACACTCACTTAGGTAAACAAATTGGAAAAGGAATTAATAACCACAACAAAGTAAATTTAGAAAAGAGGCTAATTAAATTAAAAAATCCTATGCAGTCCCCTCTAGGATTATTTATGTGACATTTCACAACGTTTTCTGTATTTTGCAAATAATTTGAAGCAATCAAGTTTTTCAAATTTTGAAATGAGTATCAACCGATTGTGAGATTCTCTTTCTTTCAAAAATGAGGTTTATCTAAGAGTTCTATGCAAGCAAGTGGTATTTTCTCTAACCTCAAGAGTGTGACTACTAGCACATGCACTGTGTTGGGAGACATGTAAGTCATCAACATAGGGCACACCTACTTAAAAACATTACAAAAAATCGATCATGCAAAAGCCATAAAGTCACACGAACAATCTAAAGTCTATGAACATGACCAAGTTAGTGAAATATCACAAACTGTATGAAAATGATCAAAAGTTTAGTTGGTTATAAATTTTTTAGTATGTCTTATGTTCAGTCAGAATTGATTGTTATGTAATGGATGCCAATGATTTGAGATAAGATGCTAAGAATGTTGATGAAAACAGAGAATTGCTAGTGATGCTAGTTGTTGGCTAAACATCCCTTTACCTCTCTTTTGATGAGTCTGCACTAGAGTGTGCTTTGTTGTTTCATGTGAAAGTTTTTTTGGTGATTAAATGATTGTATGACAACTTCTTCTAAGCCAAGAGAAAATGGTTTATCGACTTTCTCTAAGCTGAGAGATTTATTTAATGACCATCACTTGGGTTAAATGGGTTTGCTCTAATGTTGAGATTGTTGGAAAATTGTGTGATGACTTCTTTTAAGCTGAGAGAATATGGCTTATTGACTTTCTCTAAGCCGAAAGATTTATTTAAAGACCATCTCTTGAGTCCAATTGGTTTTGTTATAGGATAAATTCACTAGAAACGTGTTTGCAAGATACTGACTAAAGGCCCACAAGATAACTTAACCAAAGATTGCTAAGAGTGCTTCATATTATTCATGATGACCTTTAAGGGCTTATGTTATGAAAAGAGTTATACATACACTGTTTGAGAGTGCTACGTATTATTCATGACAACTTTAGGGATTATGTCATGAAAAGAGTAATACATATGTTATTTGAGAGTACTACATATTATTCATGATGACCTTTAAAGGCTTATGTCATGAAAAGAGTAATACATAGGTTGTTTGAGAGTGTTATGTATTATTCATGACAACCTTTAAGGATTATGTCATGAAAAGAGTAATACATACGTTATTTGAGAGTTCTACGTATTATTCATGATGACCTTTAAGGGCATATGTCATGAAAAGAGTAATGCATGGGCTGTTTAAGAGTGTTACATATTATTCATGACAACCTTTAAGGGCTCATGTCATGAAAAGAGTAATACATAGGCTATTTGAGAGTGCTATGTATTATTCATGATGACCTTTAAGGGCTAATGTCATGAAAAGAGTAATACATAGGCCGTTAGAGAGTGATACTTATTATTTATGATGACCTTTAAGGGCTTATGTAATGAAAAGAGTAATACATAGGCTATTTGAGAGTGCTATGTATTATTCATGACAACCTTTAAGGGCTAATGTCATGAAAGGAGTAATACATAGGTCGTTTGAGAGTGCTACTTATTATTTATGATGACCTTTAAAGGCTTATGTCATGAAATAGTAATACATAGGCTGTTTAAGGACATGACATTTGTCTACGCTTGAGTAAACAACCAACATGTCAAAAGTTGTGGCCTTTCTTGTGGGTTGCAAGAGTTGCATCCTCACTGAACCTGCATGGCCTATTGGGGCTATGTCGGGAGGTTTCTAGGATTACTCTAAAAGTCATGGAGATCTTAAGAGATCAATGCTATGTATTATTTCATGAAGACCCATTAGGGGTTTATTTCATGGACCAATACATAGGCTATGCGATGAAATGACATTTTTCTATGCCCGAATAGACAACCAGTAAATCAAAAGTTATTGCCTTTCTTGTGAGTCACGAGAGTTGAGTCTTCATTGAACCTGCGCAGCATGTTGGGGTGTATCGGGAGGTTTTTAGGCTTACTTTGAAAACCAAAGAGATCTCGAGAGATTCGTGCTATACATCATTTCATGACGACCTGTAAAGGGTATATATCATGAACCAATACATAGGCTATGGAATGAAATGACATTTGTCTATGCCTGAATAGACAACTAGTATGTTGAAAGTTACAACCTTTCTTGTGATTCATGAGAGTTGCATCCTCACAAACCTACGCGACCTGTTATTGAATTTTGGAAAATGAAAGATGTATCATTTTCATTTGGTTGATTTTGTCATGATTGGAATTTGTAAGGAGATGAATGGTGCATCATCTCTGATTAATCGAATTTGTCATGATTGGCATTTGTCGGGAGATAAATGAAGCATTATCTCTAATTAATTGATTTTGTTGTGTTTGGCATTTTTTCGGAGATTAATGATGCATTATCTCCGATTGATTCATTTTTCCGTGATTGGCTTTTTTTGGAAGATGAATGATGCATCATCTTAGATTGATTGATTTTTCTGTGATTGGGACTTATTGGAAGATGAATGATGCATCATGTCCAATTGATTGATTTTGCTATGATTGGCATTTGTCGGGAGATAAATGATGCATTATCTCTGATTGATTGATTTTGCCATGATTGGCATTTGTTAGGAGATGAATGATGCATCATCTAGGATTCATTGATTTGAAAATGGCCTTGAGTGGCTGAATGCTAATTGTTTTATAAGTGGCCTTGAGTAGCCAAATGCTTATTGATTTGTCAAGAAATGATGTATCATTTCTAATTGATCTGCTTTTGAATGATGTTGCATGCATCTTTGCCGAAAAAGGTTATAAGCGAAGATGAATTAAGCATCACTCCTAAGCATTTGAATTGAGCTCATGTGATGCTTGATACATCTTCGCTGAAAAAGTTTAGGATGGAGATGAAATGTGAGAGGTGGCACATTGGAGGCTGTGGCATACTGTTATAGAAGTGAGACAAGATTAGTCATATGAATGTATTTGAACAATTAAGAGAGTTATGGTTCAGAAAGAAGAAATCTTTATTATTGGCTCAAAATGGTTGACCAATGATAAACTTTGAATAGGTCATTTTGAGGACCTGGTCGGCCATAGATGGCCTCCCCACACTTCAATGAATAATTGAGATTATACTTGACATGACTTTGATGTATGGAGAATATTGTGTTTAGAAAGAGAAGGCTCTATATTTTAGTCCAAAGTGTTTAACAAGTGGAAAATTGTATGTGGGGTCCTTTTGGGAATCTGGTCATCCAAAGATGGCCACTTATCCTTTCTAGGAGAATTAGGAGCATGTTGTTGGATGCTAGAGTGGGGTATTAGGAGCACATTGTTGACTGTCAAACAAAAACATTAGAACCACGTTGTTGGTTTTAGAGTTCTTCATGAAGGGCAGATGTTTGATTAGACAATTTTTCTTTTCTTTTCCCTTTTCCCCTAAGGCCCTCTTGGGTTTTCTTTGGGATTGAGTTCTTTTATTATTTTTAATTTGTCCCTTTTTTTCCTTGGTGTCTTTGCAAATTTTCACCATGTCTGGGTTTCATAGGAGTTTTATACTATAATCTTCAGTTATGACATCTTGAATGTGTCTCAAAGAGAGGTTTTGCAATAGTTGACCAATGTTGTTTGCTAGTGTTGCTTACTGAATGTGACTTGCTGGATGTGTCTATGTTTTCAAAAGGGGAACTTTCTTAAAGAGGTTCAATCTCATGCTTTGTCATTGAACTATTAAATCCTCAAGGCAAAGTGTTAATGACTTTATACATATGCGAGCTTACTTCTCAGACTTCACTAGGTGATAGGTTTCTTACTTGAACAAAATCTACTTAGGGACTGACATTAGCATACCCATGACTCTTAAGAAATCAATACCCAATTTTAGGTTGCATGTCATTGTTTTTATTTTAACGGGCTCTCTTACGAGGCTTTTTGGGACATTTAGCCACATGTAAGTTGTTAGTAAGGATCCCTCTGGGTTTGAGAAAACATTTTGAAAATATTTTCACGCAAAATGAAAATCATACAAGTGAGGCGGCAAAGATGTTTTAAGAAGGGGAAGCTTTGTGGAGCATTCATTTTTTGAGAAAGCGGTGACCCTAAAGTCAAAATCATTGCATTCATTGCAAGCAAGTTATGAAATCTTTTGAAATTCATTCATCCAGAAGGAACCCAAAAATTAGAGAAATACCATGTGTAAGAGGTCATGCACAAATTTTAGAAATTGTATGTTTGGGAAATGTGAAGTTCTACAAAATCATGTAGTAATTTTGGAAGATAAAATTTGATACAAACATGATGTATGCTTGAACTATGTTGAGCTTATTTATTGATGTTGTTTGTTTTAAACAATCATTCAAAGTAGGATCTCTGCAAGAACTTCCAGTTGATGATCAGGATCTCTTCTACATACAACTTTAGAAAACTAGGGTTTGTCCCTGTGTTGATGATGAAAAAGGGTATCTCATCAATATATGGAACTGTGTCTTGGGGAAATTAGTTTATTTATATGGAAAGTGATGTACTTAGAGTATGAAGGATGACTCACAAGTTGCCTAAGTACCTAACATAAAGGTCAAGATCAAACTAGTTTGTAGTTCAGTTTGTACATTATTACAAGAGAAGGGAAATAAACTAGTTTACAATGTCTTTAAAGTCTTCAAAGTTAACCTATTGTATCGACATTGATGATCCCTTAGTTAACAAGGTCTTGAATGACAAAGTTCAATTGAGAACACTTATCGGTGGAATGTCTAAAATTGTGATGGTAGGTGCAATATTTCTTCAAATCATATGCCTTTGGAAGAGGACTGGAGGAAGCAGTCAGAGGTGTCCTTTGTTCACTATGTTGAGGAAAACTATCAATATCATGTCAAAAGAGTGGGGTTAGGATGTAAATTGTGTTTGAAGAAGGTACACTTGACAAGGGTTTATCATGTCCAAAAACAAAGATCTTGTAGAATCAAGTTGAAGAAGTTCCAACATTATCCAAAAGAGAGCCAGAAAAAAGTTTCCAAACTTCACAGGTATATGGTAAAGGTATAACAGTTTAAAATTCATTAAGACCAGCCAAAACCTAGGTGGGAACTAGTGTGAGACATTTCCCTAACCTTAGAAAAGGATCTTGCAGCTTGTCGGAAGTTTATAGAGGAAAAATTTACCAAAACATGCAAAAGTTGAGGAATCAGAGACCTATGATTAATCATAGGAAACCCATGATCGATCAGGAAGAAGGCCATTTTCTTTGAAAAATGGCCCTTCCCCTCTACGATTAGTCATAAGTATTCCATGATCGATCATGGGTAGGCTAGACCGAAAAAATATATTTTTTCAATATTTTTTATTGTCTATTTTTGGGGATTCCTTGATCATCTCGTAAGACCACTTTTAGGGTTTTAAAATTCTATAAATATGTCTTAAGAGGTCCATAAAATAAAAAAAGAACAAGAATGAGAAAGAAAGCATGAAAAATCTAGAACTTTTGAGAATCAAAGTAAGGTCACTCTACTACATTCAAGATCCATTCTTCAATCCTTCCTAAGCTAACTATAATCATTGGGAGGAAAGGATTTAAAGATCATTAATTTCAGACTCAAAGAATCTTATCAAAAGCTCCAAGAGAAAAGCCCATTCAAGGTATTCTACAAAGCTTTTGATTTGATTGCTTGATCAGTTTCTATTAAATCTATATCTGATATTCTAGTAGCACAATCAACTAATTCAAGTTAGATATCACCAAAAGTCATATTTATGATTGATTATTATATTTAAATCAGCCTAGTAAAAGGCAAGAAACTTAAAGAGCATTGACTCTTTACATTACTACTATTCATATAGTCATATTAGCTTAACAAAGACACATGATCTATTGAGAATCTATTTTCGCTCAAGCTATTTCATTATATTTGTTAAACCTTCACCGGAGACATTAGAGGTAGTTGATTAGTCCTCTTTAGAGACATAGAGGATAGTTCACACATTTTCGAAGACACCAAACATAGTGAAGAAGGTTTTCTATGATTAATTTTAACTGTATCTTTTTGTAAAGAGAGTAATAAAATTAATCGGCTCAGTGAGGTGCTTTTAAAAGTGGACATAGGCATGTTCACCAAACCACTATAAATTGTGTGTATTGTCTCTTGTGATTTCTCTACTTTACTTGCATTATCTTTATCCGTATTGTATAAGCATCATTTGTTTCAATCATTGTTAAATTAATTATCCACAAATAAATAATTAGAGAACAAGTAATTAATTAATTTAAAAGAGACAAATCACTCCAGGAAATTTTAAATATGCTATTCACCCCCTCTAGGATAGTTGGGACTTTGAATTTCAAACTAAACTCATTAGCATATGATTGATGGGACAAGGAAAAGGGGTGAATTCCTTCCTAGCCCTTTAGGAGTGAGGAGAGTAAGGTCCAAACATTTTCTCTTTTGAGTGATGGGGGTTGGACTTGTGTTGTTGGAGTATGAATGGTCTTAGTAGAATGGTAAAAATGAGTTGTCAGGGTCATGGGTGAAATAGATGTAATTGGAGAAAGCTCTACCCCCTCTGTGCTGTCTCAAGAGGTTGGTTGATCTCCTAGATCAATCCCTCTTGTATGACACATTCTATCTTTGATGTGGCTTTCATCACGAATGAAAATCCATCTCATGCTTTAGCCAATAACATTATCTGATATGTGGGACTCAAAGATTTCATGTGCTTTAGATCTTATTCTTTCCAATTCTGACTTAAGGGGAGAGAAGTCCAAATTGAACTTAAAATGATCCAAAAAGACTCGTGATAAGTCTATCCAAGTCTGGACCTTGTTCTTATGTAGGTTCACAAGCCACCTGAGGGCGTGGTACTCTAGGATTAACAAGAACATATGGATGAGGAGTCTCTCATTCATGCTAAGTTGGAACATATCATTGCAATGCCTCCATTAGTGCATGTGAGGACATACTCATCCATTGTACATTGTAAATTTTGGGACCTTAAGACCGCTTGGGAGGTGTCCTCCAGGATATAAGCATAAATCCTTAAAACTTGTATTGGGGTAAGAAGTTACTTTCTAATTTTCCATTTCTCCCACGAGTTGTTCAATATGTTGATTTGTTTAAGCTAGATGCATGGATGGTTCTAAGGCTTTAATGTTAAAGGTGTTTGAGGAGGTTTTGGGTGGATGCTTGGTAGCCATAGTAGCTTCAATATGAGATCCTTCTTCTATAATGTTTTGTATTTGATCTCCTTCTTCCATAATGTCTCGTATTTAATCCTACTAGCTGCCCTAAAAATGTAGAATTGTTATGATGGTTTTTCAATATTGAAATTACAAAGTATAGTTATCAAAACCATAGAATGAATGAAAGAGGTTTGCTCCCAGAATTTAAAATTATTGCCAGAATTCATATCCATAAAAAATTTTGAAAACATCTAGAAATATATTGAAGCATTAAATTTATATGATCTTATATTGGAAAGACTAGAATTTTATTAATCATAGGAGAGATCATGGGGTTTAGTGTACTCTATCAGATTGACCTTTTTCCTATGAAAGGGAATGGAGTTGGAGTATGGGATGAATTAAAAGTAATGATGGGAAACCCCTTATATAAATGATTCCTTGGACGAGTGACTGATTAGCTTTGTTGAGATAAGTTGTGAAGAGACCTTTTGGTATCAACATGACTGTATGGGAGAGATACTAAAGAGGATTATGATCCAAATCATAAGAAGTATGTAAATTTCTAGAAAGATTCCCCAATATTAAGGAGAGAGTTGACATTGCCAAAATTCAGAATAAATCATTTATTTGATTGGCATTTGCTTCTTTATAGAGATCAATCACACAAGAAGAGGATAAAACTATTAAGAAGGGGCTTAGAAGAGGATGGAGAGGGTGGGCCTTATCCATAACTAACCAATATTTGCAAGGTTTTAGAATAAAGGTATAGATGATTGAAGGAAGAAGAGGTATACTATTGAGGCAGGTGAGTCTTTCTCTAGAACGCTGCTAGTCACAACTCCAAGAAATGTAACATTTATGGACTTGTATAAGGGGACCATGAAAGTAGTTTCCCCCTGGGTCAGTGACAGGAGTATAACTAAATTTTGATTTCTTGATTGCCCTTTGAATTCTATAAACATCTATTGTGGTTTTGAGAGGTAAGTTTCACCGAAGGAATTGACGTGAGAATCATACCTGAATACCTAATCATGGGTTTGGTGCAACTAGTTTGGTTCTCATACGTGGGAGTTTCAAGATGAGATTTTAGATTGATCTTCTATAATTGAGACAAAGAAAACTCTTACTTAGGGAAGGTGTGGGAGGGATAGGTAGAACAATGAGAGAGGCAATAGGGAATTCCTCTTCATAGTCACCAAAGAGTGTTATGGAGAAAAGCAGACAAACGTGGATGATCCAATAGCAAGAGATGTTCCTACTACTAAGACAGTTGAAGATGGGGCAATGGGAGCTGTAAGAGGGGAGTTAATGGTGGATCTCATGAAGGAGAGATAGAGCCCACTCTCCTTCAAAGAATAAGATGCTAGATAGAGGATAGAGCACTCAAATAGGATGGAGAGATAGGCATAGACAATTGCCTACAAGAGGGAGGATAGAATCCCTCTAGGTGAAGGGAGAGAGTTTAAGGATCACAAATAGTCTTACACATAAGGGTTTGTGAGAAAAGGGATCGAGGCAGTGGAAATTCCTATTTCTAAAGACAGTGAGGAACATGAGTAGACTTTCATTGTTAAGAGAGATGGTACATTAATGGTTTATATTTATTATTTTATGTATAAAAGTTCATTAACTTGAAAACAAGTGGTGTATGGAAAATTTAGAAAATAATTTTAGATGAATGATTTTATGCTTTTACTGATTCTAAATATGTATATAATGGCTTGTTTATTTGGTTTAACTTTAGAAAATATGAATGAATGAACAAGACATGAAATGACTTGAGAGTTTGTAGAATATAGAAATTTTCAAAAATAACTTGAGAGAAATGATTTTATGTTTTATCGATTCTACTATTGTATAACATGGGTTGATTGAACTTTATTAGTTTGATTTTGAATGGTTTATATATATCCTAAAGATGTAAAAATGGATGAGAAATAAATTTGAAAAAAGTTCTAAGAGATGTACTCTTATTTATTTTGCTTATATACCAGATGGTTTGATATTAAGAATTATGAATAAATGAAATGAGAAATAACCTAGAAGTAGATATAAAAAATGTTCTCAATAATTTGAGAGATATGATTTTATATTTTGATTTATTTCACCTAGGACACTTCAATTTTCACACACAAGTAAATTTTAATTCAATGGAAACCCTAGGACTATGATTGATATTGTTTTTCTAGAAGGTGCTGACTGGTGGTGCCGAACAGCCAGCAGATCTAGATGGATCAACAAACAGATGTAGGAGAAAGGAGGGAAGCTGCTTTAGTTCAGAGCATGAAAAACACTAAGGAGTTAATGAAGGGGCTACCTTATGCATCATCGTTGTGGACTCGTCCGATAGAAAAGATTACCATGATCATTTAGGAGAGTCGTGGTGAAACATTAGCTTAGCGCATGGAAAATCCTAAGGAGTTAATGAAGTTGCAGCCTCGTGCAATAACGTCGTGGGAGAAACAAGTAGAAGCAAAAACAATGACATTTCAAGGGATGCATGTTGAAGAGTCAAGTCTAGGATCATATCTCCAATCATTACATGCCCGTAATGGGATCCCCAACAATGCTGACCTAATCAAGGAGGGGACCGATGATGAGGAGTTAATGTATATTAGATCAACCTTAGAAAAAATCCTTAGGTGTTAAGATGCTCGTACAATTCTGAAAATCCTAATTAATACCAGCGGTCAGAGATGTAGTGATATGAAGATGGAGAATGCTCCCATGAGATCTAATGGAGAAGACCAAATGCAGCATGATAATGGTGTGCTTATAAGTGGTGATAGCTAGCTATTCAATTCTAAACATTGAGAAACCATCAAGTCTCCTATTTACAGTGCCCTGACAAAGGAGACTAGAGAGGATAACCAATCTATGGATAGTATTTGATTGGATGTTGCTAATCCATGGAGAGCTCTCTTTGGTAGAAAGGAGAATGAAGAGAATGGGTTGGATCTTTATTTTGTTGAACCTATGGATAAAGGAGAAGAGGTGGTTGCATGTTGTTCGAAGAAATTCTATGAGAAAGATTTGTAGGAGTGGCAAAATACACTAATTGGGAATTTCTTGGGAAGGAGACCAAGCTTTGCGTTTGTCAAGGAAAGTGCTCCAAAGTTGTGGCAGCTAAAAGGAAGTGTGGATTTTACAATGATGGAGAATGCCATCTTTGTTTTCCAATTTAGTTGTGTAGAAGACAAGTAGAAGGTTCTAGAAGGTGGATTGTGGCAGTTTGGATAAAGATTGCTTATACTGAGACATTGGAAACCGAATATAGAGCTAGTAAAGGCCATAATAGAGTCACTCTCAGTATGGGTATCTCTACCTAATCTTCCTATTGATCTATGGAATAAAGAAGCACTGAGCATTATATGCAGTGCCTTAGGGATGTCTTTGTTTTCTGATAGATACACTTTGAAGAACGAAAGACTCTCCTTTGATCAAGTTTGTGTCAATGTTGATGTCCACAAAGCTTTAAAGGATAATATTATTGTTCAACTAGAAGATGGGACATGCTTTATGCAAAGAGTTGTGTATGACTGGAAACCCCTCAGATGCGAAGAATGCAACACGTTTGGTCATAGTAATGCTCAATGCCCTAAAGTCAGTAAGAAGAAGTAGGTGTGGGTAGCTAAAATGAAGAAGTCTACTTATGTACCCGTGGAAGAGGCATCAAAGGTGGAGTCTGATAAAGCCACCAAAGGAACTGATACAGCTAAGGATAGAATGGGAAATAGATTCACAACTCTTGCAGACCTAGATATTATGATTGAGAAAACAAGTAATGTAGTTGAGAATGAAAAGGATATGAGTGTCGACACTGTTGCTGAAGAAACAAATGAAGTTGGAATGGATGTGAAGCAATATGGGAACACTGTAGAGGTAAGGCTCGTGGAAAATTCTCAAATAAATATTGAAAGCTCCAATAAAACCTCAATCCACAGGCAAAATTCAGGTAACATTACATCCCTAAGAGCTCCAATAGAGACTCGAGGTAGGAAAAGCAAGGGAGTGGTTACAAATGAGGGAACATCCTTGAAAACCAGGAAGGTTGGTAGTCAGTCTAATACTAAATTTGTTAGATATGATTAAAATCCTTACTTGGAATGTCAGAGATTTAAATACTTCTAATAAACAAAAGGAATTCCATAGTCTTTTGATGGCACACAACCCTAAAATTTGTTGTCTAGTAAAAACTAAAATAAATTGGAGAACAAAGAAAATATTGTAAAAGTCTCTTTGGTGATTGGGAGGTGGTAGATAATTATGAGTGTTATGACAATGGAAGGATATGGTTCCTATACAAGAAGCACTTAAATATCCATGTCCAATATAAATCAACTCAAATGATTACATGCTTAGTGGAGGTGAATCACATCCCTGAAAAGCTTATGTGCTTGGCAGTGTATGCTTATAATTATGAAGGAGCCAGACAAAGTCTTTGGGAGGAAATTATTACAATAAAAATACTAACAAGATGCCATGGATTCTTTGTGGGAATTTTAATTGTGTGTGGTATGGTCATGAAAAACTAGGGGATAACCATCTAAGTCCTTATGCGATGGAAGACTTTAATAAATCTTTAATGGAAGCAAAACTTTAGGATTTGAAATGGTGGGGTAGTAAATTTACATGGTGGAATCAACAAATAGGTAGAGGAAAACTGGAAAGAAAAATTTACAGAGTTTTAGTAAATGGGGAGTGGATTAATCTCTTTCCTAATTCGGATGCCAACTTTTTGCTTCTAAGTATATCGGATCATTCTCCTAGTTTAGTGTGTACCTAGTATGGAATTTGTGCGAGACCTAAGCCTTTCAAATTTTTTGACATGTGGTTGCAACATGATGATTTTCTTAATGTATTCAGGGAAGGATGGAACATTTAGGTTACTGGAAGCCCTCTATTTCAAGTTACTCAAAAGTTGAAGTCTATCAAAAATAAATTGAGAACTTGAAATAGGGAGGTGTTTAGCCATGTGGATAAGCAAAAGAAAGTATAGAGAGAAGAGATGTTTAAACTTTAGAATGCTAGAAGACTCAACCCAAATGATGAGAATTTAAATGTGCATGACAAGTGGGCTATAAATAAATACATTAAAGCTCTCAAGGTAAAAGAAAGTTTCTTAAAGAAGAAGGGTAGAGTAAATTGGCTAAATCTTGGGGGTGACAACAATGCCTTTTCACTGGAGCATAGAGAAGTAACGGAATAAGAATAATATACGACATATCATCGATGAAGATGGAAATCACCTTAATAGTGTGGAGGAAATTCAGGAAGAGGTTGAGTGTTATTTCAAAAATATTCTTGCACCAAGACCCAGTGGTGACACTTTAAATTTAAAGTGGCAACCAAACACAACTCTAAATGAAGACCAAAAAACTCTTTTGGAGGAGGAGGTCACAAATGAGGAAATTGAAAAGGTGATAGGGATGGGTAAGGAAGGGAAGGCGTTTGGACCAAATGACTTTACTCTATCATTTTTTAAAGCTGGATGGGAAGTGGTGGGTATGGATGTGATTGTGGCTACCAAGCACTATGTTAGCACTGGGAGATTTCTAAAGGAGGTAAACTACACATTTATTTCTTTAATTCCTAAGAAGCTAGAGGCTGCTTCGTTCAATGATTATAGACCTATTTCACTATTCAATTTGATATATAAATTTATTAGCCAAATTATTGCCAACTGCTTAAAGAGAGTGATGAATGTTTTGGTAAGATCAAATCAAACTGTTTTTATAGAGGGGCATTCTATTGTGGAAAATATTCTCCTTTGTCATGAAGTAGTGTGAGGGTATGAAAGGAAGAATCATGCTAAGGCAGCAATAATGAAGATCGACCTCAAGAAAGCATATAACTCTATCTCGTGGGAGTTATGAAAGAAGTGCTGGTGAAAATTGCCTTCCCTAGTAAATTTATAGGGTGGGTGATGGAATGTATAACATGTCTGAAATTCTCTATTTTAATCAATGGTAGTCCAAAAGGGTTTTTCTAGAATACTCGTGGCTTGAGACAATGCGATCCAATCTCTCCATATCTCTTTTGCTTAGCAATGGAGATTTTCTATTCAATTGTCGAAAAAGAAATCACTGCGGGTAACATCTCTCTTATTCTCCAGTGTAGAAGCATTAAATTATCTCACATGATATTTGCCAATGATCTTATGACTTTTTCAAAGGCTAACACCTTCTCCTTAGAAATAATTAATAGAGTACTCAACATGTTTTAAAACATTTCAGGTCTCTTTGTTAATAAGGAGAAATCAACCCTAATTCTTCCAGGTACCTCTGAAGAGATAGAACAACATCTTTTGGCTATCACAGGATTTTCAAAAGGACAGTTACCTATACAATATCTCGGAGTTCCCTTAGTGGCAGCCAAGCTATCCTATCATGACTATGGGCCAATCATGGAGAAACTCAAGAGAAGACTTGCTAGATCGAAGACTAAACCTCTCTCGTATGTTGGTAGGTTGGTTCTCATTAAGGCAATTCTTTAAGGTTGTTATTTATACTGGTCTAGTATCTTTGCAAAATTCCTTTGGGTTGGACCTGACCTCTCTAGAAAGATGAATGTTATGAGTTGGGATAAGGTATGTAAGCCTTACAAGGAAGGTGGGCTAAATATCAGGTGAGTTAACGAGATGTGTGGCACAGGTATAATGAACCATCTTTGGTGGCTGATTTCCAAAAAGGAGAGCTTATGGGTGAAATGGGTCCATGCGAAATACTTAAGAAATGATTCCATTTGGATGGTGCAACAAATAGCAAAATTTTTGTGGGTTTGGAAAAAAAAATTTAAAGGCTAGATAGTATGTGGAACCCTATGTAACTACTTTGATAGGGAATGAGAATAACACCTAATTTTGGCTTGATAAATGGCACACAGATGGGGTTCTAGAAAATATTTATGGGGCAGAAACCAGAGAAGTGTCTAAGTTGGATAAGCATTGCATTGTATCAGTCATTACACATACAGAAGGGTGGCAGTTGGATTTAGCAAGGCTAGAAGTATTGCAACAAGTCTGGGACAATGTTAAGAACATGGAAAAGCTCCCTTATGCTGAAAACGACAATGTGGTGTGGATGGCCTCATCAAGTGGGTGGTTCACGTCAACTTCAGCATGGTTGTCAAGTAGAGTTGTTAGTGACGAAGTGCCTTGGAGTGAAGTTGTTTGATGCTATAAGCATATTCCCAAACATAGCTCTGTAACTTGGAGAGCTATGTCACAAAGATTTCCTACTCAAAGCAGATTGTGCAAATTAAAAATACTGAACACATCTTAGTGCTGCTTTTGTTGGAATAATAGGGAGGATATAGAGCACATTTTTTTTTAATGTGATTTCAACAAGTCTATTTGGCAATCAATTCTAAAGAAGATTTTTCCAAGGAATAGAAGACCATGACCTCTGCCTATAGAATGTGCTTGGATAAAAAATACTTACAAAGGGAAGTTAGTTTTAGCTGTTATTGGTAAACTTTATTTTAATGCATGTATCTACCACATCTAGAAAGAAAGGAACTATCATAGATTTGCTGGAAGGAGTATGAGGAAGGATATGATTGTTGAAATCACTTTTGATGTTCAGACAAGAATCAGGGGTTGCAAAGCGATACAAGATGAAAGTTCATTGTTCCATCATATGGTGGAAAACTGGGACTTGGAGATAAGTCCATTATCAAGGGGACCATAGTTGTGCACGTGGATACAAACACCAATGCACATTTGGCCACTCTTTTGTGACGGCTCACTTACTTCCAACCAAGCAGGGTACGGAGGCTTAATCAAAGATCATCAGGGCTCACCTTTAGTAGCATATGTGGACAAGATAGAATGTCATAATATTCTTTCAATTGAAATATACTCTCTTTTAAGGGGATCACATTTAGCTGTTGATAAAGGTTGCATTTAGGTTTGCGTCTACATGGATTCAAAGGTGCCTGTTCAAATTCTCAACAAAGAAGTGTAATGATGATGGCAAGTTCTCAGTCTAGCCCACGAAATTTGGTTGCTCATGACAAATTTTGAACTGTTGGAGATTAAGCACATCTTGAGAGAAGTAAATCAAGCAGCCGATTTTCTTGCCTCTTGGGTTACAAATCAAAGTGAGCAAATCATAAGCCCAAATGACTTCCCTATGCTTCTTAAAGATGTAATCCTCAGAGATGCCACTTAATGTACATATACTAGGATGTAATATTTTTTTATTCAGTAAAGTTATTACTTATCTAAAAAAAAAGAATTAATGGGGGTGGTTAGTTTGGTTATGAAGGAATAAGTGATTCATACTTATATAAAGATGGGATATCCTAGAAGTAGGTAAAATTCATAAATAATTTGAGAGAGATGATTTTGTACCTTGTTGCATTTTTTAATTATGGGAAGCAAATAGATTGACTCCAGGTAATATAAATAATTGAGTGGTTTGAATGAGATGTGGAATAACTTAAAATTAGATAGAATATGTAAGATTTAAATAGAGTTTTTGAGTGATTTTGAGAGATATGATTTTATGTCCAAAATTATTTGATCAAGATTAATGGGAAGTGATTAATTTGACTTTGAGATATATGAATTAGTATGAAAAGGAGGTGGTACATATCTTGAAAGTAGGGAGGATATGGGAAATATGAAAACTTAAAAAAAAAAAATAAATAACCGTATAGATATATGTGTGTGTGTGTGTGTGTAAAAACTAAACATGAATCCTTGATTTTGTTAGCATAAGTATGACATGACTAACTAGATATTCAGTTGTGACATAATGGTTAGTCATCGAGTATCCAACAGGTAGTTGCGCCAATGGGGGTTCAACTAGTTATTAGGACTAAAAAATAATTAGTTTAAATTCAAGTAGGCAAGTCTTGGATCTAGCATCTTTCCTAAGTCTAGATAACTAGATAAGAATTATGTCAGTGTCCTATAACAACTTTAGACTATAATGAATCTAAATGCATGATATCTCAGGCAGAATATATAAGTTAGATGAGTCAGCCTAAACACCTTCCCTAAAAAATCAGATCATGGGAATAATGATTGGATTGGGTTATGCAGCCTGACCGCACTAACATAGTAGCCACAACACTAGTGTTGCCCTACATCCTAATCATGTACCAAGGTTGGTCCATTGGTGGGTAGTGACAAAAAGAAAATAAGGGGGCTCATGAGTGCTTGTGCAACAGAAATCCTTTGTATCCTAAAAACTCATTATAAAGAAGGAAAACTTCAAATATGTTTGCAATCAAGTTATTCAAAGTAAATTTTAATCCTACTTAACTAATTCAATCTATCCTAGATCTAATGTGACCATGTTTTCTAAATCTAAGATGTAAGTTTGATTGATCAATTGATGATGAGTATTGATCCTACTAACTAATAGAATGACCTAGATCTATGTGACCATACTTTATTGAAAGCAATAAATAAATAGAAATGTAAGCAAATAATTAAGAATGCAAATAATGAAAGGCACAACTATGGAAAGTATGGCATACATGTGTAGAGATAAAATAATATCCCTGGTGGAGTCACCAATTCTATGGACATCAGCAAAAATTGAGAGAGGCTCGCACCTCTCTCTCGTCCCTTTAGGTGTTTCTCAGTTGTGGCCCCCACTTACCTAGTTATGGTGTTTCTGGTGTCTACTTGGTGATTGTTTGAGGGATGGTGGTTTATTAAAGGGATGTTAAGTCTTGATCATATGGTTGGTTAATGGCAGGCTTTTTGAGAGTTGCCACCAACTCAGGTTTTATTGATGGAGTTGGACATTAGCATCTTCTCTGAGAGAAAGGAAGTCTAGACCTTAAGGTCTAGAGTGCTAACTCCTAATACTGATATGGTTCTCCTAGAGGTTGGGTAAGTTGTTTTGTTGTTGTTGGGGAAGGTGTTAGGTGTTAATGTATATTGTCAATTCCACAATTTGTAAAATACATGGAGTGGTAGATTAGGCATGGCATGAGCACATTGCATATCATAGTCATATCTGTAATCATCAAGTGGTTGATTTCCAAGAAGGAACACGAGCTCTCGTCACTTGAAGCTGAGGGTGATCCGTTCCCAAGATTGCCAAGGTTCGAAGACTTGATGAGCCGAGGTTCATCAAGTTCAAGAAAGGTTTGTAAAGGTATGAAATGTGATAGACATAGGCTAAAAAAAACAAAAGCCCTTTGCATGACCTTATAGACAAACCCAAGCCTCCTACATAGATACCCAAGTGAGTGTGAGTAGGTTTAAGGCATAATTGGCAACAAAATAGGGGAATTAGATCGATCCAGATGGTGTCGGATCAATTGCACTTAACAGATCGATCCGCTACTTACCGAATTGATCCGATAAAGCTCGGGTGGCTCAGACTGAGACATCGGATCAATCTGGGTATGCCAGATTGATCCGTGTAGATTAATCTGATATAGTTGGATCGATTTACAATCGCAGAAATTTAAAAAATTATGAGATCAACATTTGTGATTTTTTTACCATTGGGATCGATGCCATATCAAAGGTGCACGACTGTGCTCCTCTCCTATAAATATGAAAGAAGCTTAAAAGAGCTCTCTAACACACCAAAAAAAAAAGAAAAGAGAAGAGAGGATTGAAGGAAACCAATGCATTTACATCTCCCAACTACCCAAGGTTCAAGAAAATGTATATTGATTGAAGATCAAAGAGCTTTTAAGTGCTTTCCTAGCACTCTACACTTGAAGAACAAGAATAAGGAAGCAAGGTGAAGGGTTTACTCCCAAGTAAACCCTTGTGAGAGGCTCCAAAAAGTAAGAGGCAATTTTGGAAGCTTGGTGGAACCCATTGGCACACTAGCTCAACAAAGGAGCAACCACCTTTATGTGCAACAAGCAATATACAAGCCTATTGAGGTAATTTGTATTGATTTCAAATTATATTTATGACTTTAGCACCTGTCGGAGACACCGAGTGTAGACCGTAACACTACCGCTGGAGACACTGGTAGTGTAAAGCATACCTGTTGGAGACACCGGGTATAGAGCTCTCCAGCTGGAGACATCGGGAGTAGAGCTTGCTTTGCAAGTAAATAGATTTTGTAATTTTAACCTTGATTGTAATGTAATTCAATCTAAATTAAATTTAATAGCTCCATTGTGAGCTTTGAGAGTAGATGTAGGCCGAGTGCCGGACCACTATAAATATTGTATTGTGTGTTTGCTAG
>JAOXJP010240064.1:0-23323 GCA_025762735.1 Platanus orientalis | reverse complement strand
TCTCTCTCTCTCTCTCTCTCTCTCTCTCTCTCTCTCTCTCTCTCTATATATATATATATATATATATATATACACAACAACAACACCAACAGACAATCTTATCCCAACTATTTGAAGTTGGCTACATGAATCTTGTTCCTCCATTCCACTCTATTTAGGGTCATATCTACTATTAAATTATAGGTTGTCATGTCTCTCATTACTACTTGAACTCATGTCAATTTTAGCTTTCTAGCACCTTCAACTTGCATCATCTCACTCCTTCTCACTAGCGCAATCATTGGTCTTCGTTGCACGTGACCAAACCATCTCGGTTGATTTCCCTCATTTTATCACCCATTAGTGTTACACCTAAGCACTCATGGATGGAATCATCTTTAATTCTATCATTTATAGTCTTACCACTCATTCATCTCAACATCCTTGTTTCAGCTACACTCATTTTATGTATGTGTTATTTGTACCTAACATTCTGCTTCATAAAGCATGGTTGGACTTATAGCTATCTTATAATATTTTCCCTTCAATTCTAATGGTATTCATTCATACAACACTCTAGAATTATCTCCACTTCAACATCCTACTCTATTTCCATGAATAACATCATTTACAATATTTCCATCTTTATGCATGATTGAACAAAGATTACGAAAATGGTCGCTCTAGGGTATCTCTTGGTTATCAATTCTAATTACTCCTTTTTTCTTCTCTTACTTTTGTTAAACTTGCATTCCATATACGAAGCAAATGTTATGTGATAAAAATGCCTTTGTAGTGTATGCGGTGAATTATAAATAGAATGTCTTGTTTTGGGGGGTAAAAGGGTCCAAAAAAGTGTTCAGTTGAAAAAGTAGGTGGTCAATAAAAGATATCAAATTCAAAAACACATCATGTGTCAATCAATGGCACACCTTTAGAGGTCTGTGTCAAAACAGACAATCATTCTCCTACATACAGTTGTAGAATGATTTGAAGGTTGAATGTTTGGCAACTATTGTGATAAAAGAGAGGTAAAGAAACTAAAACAAAACATTGTATTATTATGTTGGAATGTTTAGAAAAATAGAAATGACCTTAATTTTAAAAAATTTCAATTTGATGCGAATAAAATTCTTTGTCTTGGAGAATGTCTAAGGATGGGAGAGTCTCCAGATCCCAACTGAGGATAACCCACAAGCAATGGAGGGGTATACATTGTATATCAAACATGAATCACTTATAGAAGCTACATTGGCTTAAGCTGTACTACTTGGCTTGAAATCAAGAGAAGCAACAAAGCCAAATAATAATAATAATAATAATAAAGGTCATAATAGAAGGTGATGCAATTACCATTATCTAGTACTCAATAATTCATATCAAGCATAGCCTTGGAGGATCAAGAATGTTTCTATATCATGTAGTAAAGTTTTTCACGATTTTGATCATGCAGTTTTTTCTTATATAAGTAGAGTTCCAACCAGGAGGCACATAAACTAGCTAAGGATGCTTTTGAACTATTAATTATGAATGTGTAAGGACACCAAGTTCTATTCCAAGCTAGTAATTGAATTTATTTTGCCAACAAATTGATTAAGAAACTAAATTGTTACAAAAATTAACAAATTAAATTAGTAGTAACTATTAATAATTCAAACACTAGCAAGTAAACAAATCAATTTTCTGAACTTTTCAAAGTCATCTCCAAATAGATTCAAAAGAAGGGAAAATGCTACTTCAAATGAAAATAAATTTCCCTTGTAGATATTTTGTGTTATGTGAAGTAATTTACAATGAACCAATCATAGCATTATTAGAAAGGCTTACCCTAATTTCCCCCCCTAGAAAGATGGTGTAAGCTACATCAAGTGGAGTTAGATCAGATTCGGTCATGGAGAATGATGGAGCTACTGGAACTGCACAAATGCTCAAATAAATGAAAGCATATTGATCGAGAAATCAATACTAGCTTGCTCTTAGTGCAATGGTTTTCAAAGGTGATCCGACATTTTATAGAACTTATTAAGGTGTTAGGAAATACACAAATTAATATATTTTAATATAACTACTTTATAGATAGCCCATTTTGGGATTTCATTGTGTATCAAGTTACATTTGATAAGATACACCATTTATTATCACCAGCGCTTGAATTTTTTCAAACCTGAAAATATAATCTAACACAGTAGGCTTCATGCATTATTGCATTAGTAGAATCTTCAACAATTAATATATTTAGAAACAAAAATCTGACTTGAAAGGAATAAACCTAATTTGGTCTGTCTGCCTATGTTCCCTTGTGATTGCGACATCGCCTCTCCTGGCTACATGGTATGAATTGTCATCTATCTCTCGCCTATCTTTTGGGTTCCGGCACTAATGATGAAGCAGTCAGCGGGCCCAAGTGGAGGTACCAAAATATATAAATAAATAAAATAATTTGGATCTCTCTGATAGCTTACCATTCATGATCCCTATTTCTTAGGATCATAATTACTTGTGTGCACCAACTTAAATTTGGGATTTCTTTTTTGGTCATGTTTACCAAACTAACTAGTTCTTTAAAACTAGTTATAATTGTTCGCCTAACTGTTAGTGCTACGGCATTCTTTGAAGGAGCACGTTGCATCTGATAGGTGATAATGACTTCTTGAAATTATGGCTTTAGAGCCCCTAAGTGGTGCTTCTAAAGCATAATCTTATACCCTAACAGCGGCTATACAGAGCATATGCCATGATTAGTTTCTCAAAACCCTCTTTAATTAAGATTATGGTGAGGGTAACAAGACACATGTCTTGATCTTGACGATCCAAGTTCCAATTCACTCATTTCCAACATTCACAATTTTTTAAGCCATTTGATTGACTAAGATTCGTGTGGATTAGAAAGGAAAAAGAGCCAGTAAACTTTCAAAGAATACAACAAGTAATTGGAAGAAACTTCTGGCTATGCATGGGCTCTAGGATAGGGCCAATACACATTGAAGCTTTTCTCTAACTCCCCCCACCCCTAACATTTAAATATTTCAAATTTCATTTATTTATTTTTCATTTTCTACATATTTTCATCAATTTTGTTTTTTTTTTTTTCATTAGCACCATACTTTTCATCATATAGCCCTAAACCATTTTAAGTCAAGGGAACCCACAGGTTTAAGTACAGACAGTAGAAATCCTAATGTTTAAAGCATTATTTGGTCATTTTCTTCATTTATATATATATATATTTGTGTGTAGGGCTGCAATTGGGGCCAACGGCCAAGACCAGCCCGAACTCAGCATGAAGTACAAATGCCTAGCCCATACTTGGCCTGAGCAAAGTCAGCCCAACTCACAAATCAAACTCGGTCCACTAAAAGAAAGTGGGCTTCGGGCTGAGTTTGAGCTGGCCTGAACTTAAGTGCACATCGGCTGTTAGGTTTATAAAATATAATATGTAATGTAATTATCTACTATTTATATTTGAAATCATATATTATACAATATATGCGATATGTATTCTACTTTGGACTGGGCTAGGGCCTTTGGGTTAAGTTAACACCTGACTAAATTTGGCCCAATCTAAAGTCACCCTAGCCCAACATGCTGGGATTTGGGTGGCTGCAGCTCTAATCTTGTGTACTTTTATTGTAACTAATACAAAGTTAATATAAACCTTTAAATTCAACCAACTAGACTGAGTTGTGAAGCAACTCATAGAGTTTGTACTATAATTTGGTAGCTCTCTCTCTCTCTCTCTCTCTCTCTCTCTCTCTCTCATATATTACAAGCACTCATGTCTTTTATCACTATGTTAAGTCAATCTTGGCATTTCTCTTACCCTTTTGACACCTCCAACTTGTACCATCTTACTTCTTTTTGCTAGTGTATTTATTAGTCTCTATTGCATATGATTGAACCATTTAATTCGACTTTGGTAATACCCCTAAACTCTTATCAATACAACCTTTTAAAATAGAAAAAGATTATATTAAAAAGAAAATAATTCATATAGGTTACCCACACATGAGGCAGCTTCTTTTTTTTTGAAAAAAAAAAAGATTCGTTCGGCTACCTATTAAAACCGTCAAATTGGAATCCATGTAATGTTGGGTCCCATAGAGATCCTACCCTCTTGTATGTTCCTTATTGTACTGCTTTGACAGAAGAGGATCAGATGAAATTGCCCTAGGGTTTTCTCTCTTCTTCTTGTGTTAGATCCTTTATGGCTTTCTATGGCACAGATATAATTTCAAGGTCAAAAGTTGGTTGTTTAGACATATATTCAAACACTTCTTCAGCCAAAATCCAACTTGAAGACAGGAAACCAAAAAATGTCATGGCCACTTGAGAGCTTTTTAGGAAATCAAGATACTATGGCTAAAGGGGAAAAGGCTTAATGACCAGATCCTATGGGGCAAACGTATATGGGGCACACGTATAGGAATTATGATTGCCGGGTAAATCATGAAAAGTGAAGAAGTATATGGAGGGTGTTTTGGTAATTATATTTTTAACAAACAAGTACAGATTTGTTTGAATATATTTACCATAATGCTCTTTAGATGCTTTTTCCCTTCTCGCGATTGGTTTTACTGCTGCTATACCCTGTACCTGTGTGCTGTAGCACAGAAGATTAGGTACAAATGAATTTCGTACAAACAGGTGCAAAGGGCACTAAGGTGTGGGCACATCAGCGCTGAAAAGTGATAAGCACCCCCCAAAAAGTGTAAATCACTCTTCGGTGCTGATGCATCAGCCCTTGGTGCTGTTTGCATCTGTTTGTATGAAATCCATTTGTACCTAATCCCAGCCATGCTGTAGAGGATGCACTCTTTGTGAACAGCCCTTAGGCCTCTTCATTGTGGCTTCTTCCCATCCCTGGCCACATGTAAGGATTATGTGGATGATCCAAATTATTCACATGGATGCTTTATGCCACCTATTCCCTACAGGCCAACCGCGAGGCGACAAAAAGTGTTCGAATAATTTCATAATACAATGGTGTTGGTGTAATTGCTAACCATTCTTTCTTTTTTTGGCAAATAATCAGCTCAAGCAAATTTTCCTACTGCTTGAACACAAAAAGACAAATTATATATGAAAAGACAAAAAACTACCCACAAAAGACAAAAGTCTGTTTGTGTCCATGCACTAACTTGTAAATAGGCACATTTGTTTGTGCTGATCATTTGATATTTTTTTTAGTATAATTATCAAAATACCCTCATATGTTTTAACCTACCTTGTGATCGGCTTGTAGGGAACTAGTGGCCTGGGAGGATCCTTCTCTAGATGAATAGTTTGGATTAGTCACATAATCCCTAAGTGGGCAATGACAGAGGACAAGCTACTGAAGTTGGGGAAGGCTGCTTAGAAAGAGAGCTTATCCTCTAGAAAATTATGCACCAGGAAGGATGGAATCATATTTGTTGGGTTTTGGCAAGTTTGCAGCCAATACAAACTCCTTCAATGTGAAGGAGTGTGATTTGATTATGGTTGGGACTCTTGTAACAGATGGGTCTCAAAAGCTAAAATTTTCTCTCTCTATATATCTCCATACATGAGATATGAAAGTGGGGGAATATGCATTTTTCTTTTCATGAATTTTTTATTTGAAGGATTTCTTTAAGGTGAGAAAATAGGGTTTCTCTCTAAGTTGAGAGAATGTGAGAAAGTGGTTTCTCATAAAGCTAAGAGAAGTAAGGGAGAATGGTGTAACAGGGTTAAGGGCTTGGGTTTTAGGATGAGAGCTTGAACAAGAAAACTTTTTACATCTTTTACTTTTCTCAATAATTGAAAAACAGATTTCCCAGTAGACATAGGTATCTTGGCCGAATCATGGAAAAATCCTCGTCTTGTATGTGATTGTTAATTTCTTTTGTGTTATAGTATTGCTTATTGCATTTATCATGAGGGGTTTTGACCCATATCTCATTGCATAGATTAGAGCCTTTGGTTCATGTTTTGAAAGAAGAGGAAGAAACTGGTGAATAAAATATAAAGTATTGAAAGGATTGTTTTTCAATTTTTTTGGATTGATTCACGATGGTAATAAAGGTTTCCATTGATCATTTCTCTAGGAGAAATTGATGGAAATGATAGTTTTACTCTTTGGTAAATAATGGTGAATGATTTATTAGTACAAAATGGCTTGTATAAGGTGTTGTAAGGAAAGAAAGATAAGTCCAAGGAGATGCAGGATGAAGATTGACAAGAAGTAGCAATGAAGACAATCATCACAATTCATTTTTGTCTTTTGCATAACATTTTATTTAACATTATCAAAGAAAATTCAACACCGGTTTGATGAGAGAAGTTTGAGAAACTCTACATGAGAAAAAGTCTTACTAACAAATAATTTCTAAAGTGGTAATTGTACATGCTAAAGATGGAAGAATGTGTGAATATGTTGAAACACTTAAATGTGTTCAATCAACTCTTGGATTAATTGTACAAAATTGATGTCGATGTGGAGGAAGAAGAAAATATCCCTCATTTTTTTTTACCTTCCTTATTCTTATAGTAATTTGGTGACAATGTTACTATTTAGGAAAGATATAATAAGCTTATAGGACATCATATCATTTTTTTTCTATCTAATGAGATTATAAGGAGAGCAAATCTTAAAGCAGGTCAAGATTTTGGGTTAGTTGGTTGAGTAGAGAATTGTAAAGGAAGGTCATCTATGAGAGGATTTCAGAATAACAAGTTCAGGTCCAAGTCCGGAGGAAATGGTAGGATGCATTATTTTCACTGCAAAGAATATGACCACATTATGAGTGATTTTCCAAAACGTGCTAACAAATTGAAAAGTGATAGTTCCAATATAATATTGGCAAAAGAACACAAAGAATACATTAGAGATGTTATCATAGTGTCAAAAGGTATGGACACTTTTTCTCATGATAAATGGATGTTAGATTTAGGTTGTCATGTTCATATTTACTCAATGAAATAATATTTTGATATGTTCTAAGAGAAGAAGACATGTTTTGTTTCTTTGGGAGAAGATCTACTTGTGATATTACGGGTATCGGGACGGTGAAGATCAATATGTTTGATGGATTGGTTTGCACTTTGGGTGGTGTGACATATGTTTCAAAGACGCGAAAGAATCTAATATTGTTAGGCCGGTTGCAGGTATTCAATTGTAAGCGGAGCCATAAAAATCACATATGATTATTTGGTCTTGATGAAGAGAGAGAAGTTTGATGGTTTGTATCGTCTACTGGAGAATACAGTGCTTGATGACATTCCTTTGACCTTGATGGGGAGCTGAAAATAGGGCGCACAAAATAAAAAACTTGTGTAAGGTCTCTTTCACAATTAGGGTAAATATAGGTGTTATGGGTTTCTAGGTAATAAATGATGGTAAGAAAATTCTTACGGTTAGAGAAGACGGATCAAGATCCTTCTCTGGAGTTGACTAGGAAATTCAACTTGAGACAACTACACATGTGCATTGGTTATGTTATGATCAATTTGAATGATTGTAGGACCAAAATGACTTAATGGTGTGTGTAGCAGTGATTCTTCAAGGTTAATGATTGTTTGTAGTGATACCAAATAAGTTATGACTCAGGTTCGAGGTGGATGAGCATTCGAGGTATATGTTGTGCATATTTCACAAAGGAAAAGTGCAAGTTTTTTCAGGATGGTTCCAAATTATGGGTCAAGGTGGAGTGTGATGCACATGTCATAGGTTCAGTGTCTTGGCAAAAATATAGGTGGAGCTAATATCAACATGATTTCTTCAAGGTGACTACAAACATGCCAAGATGGAGATTGTTGGCTTTTAGCAAGTTTTTTAACTAATATAAACTCCTTCAACATGAAGGAGTGTGAGTTGGTCGGGGTTGGGACTCTCTTAACTGATGGGCTTCAAAAGGCTATATATATATGAGACATGAGAGTAGGGGAATAAGTTTTTTTCCTTCTATGGGTTTCTCTTTTAAGGGTTTTTTTTTCTGTTAATGTAAATTGTCAATTCCATAAAGTGAAAAATACATGGAGTGGTAGTTTAGGCATGACATGAGCATATTGCATATACTTGTCATGTCTGTAAACTATAGATTCCTTGTGTCCGAAGAATGAAGACATACTCCAAGGACTTGAAGCCACAAAGATAGATGCTCATCAAGATTGCCAAGATCTAAGACTTGAAGATTCAAGCCTTTACATTCTCAAGAAAGGTATATAAAGGTAAACATGAGGTTAAACATAAATTAATGAGACCTAAAGACCATTGTGAGGGTCAACGGACCAACCCATACCTTAGGCATAAGATCCATAGTGATTGGGAATCACTTTAAGGCAAATGACAGAAAGACAAGGGAATCGGATCGATTTGAGGGGGGTTGGCTCAATCCAAATTTACCAGATCGATCCGACACTTAGTGGATTAATCTAATGGAAATTGGATCTATCTAATTGGCTTATCGGATCGATCCAAGATTGCTTAGGTGCTTAGTTCTGAAATTGATTACACCATTAGATCAATCCGATTTTAGTGGATTGATCTGATTGGATGGATTTAATATAATCATATCGATCCAATGTCGTAGAATTCCAAAAAAAAAAAATTGATGGCTGCAATTTTTTGACCATTGGGAATGATGCCTAATCAAGGGTGCATGACTATGCTCATCCCCTATAAATATAAGAGAGCCCCAAATGAGCTCTCTAACACACACAAAGAGATCTTGAGAGATAGAAAGATCAAGCAAAGGCATTCAATCCTCCCAACCACCAAAAACTCTCATTTATGAGTTTCCATTAAAGATTCAAGAAGTAAGAGCCACTAGTGAGTTTTTTTAGCAATCATTTATCATTGAATACAAGGAGGAAAGCAAAAAGAGGGTTTATTCTCAAGTAAACCCTTGTGTAAAGAACCAAGAAACAAGGAGGCAACTCTTGAAAACTTTGTGGAAAGCTAAAGCACATTAGCTCTACAAAGAACAACCACCATCAAAGGGAAACAAACAATACACTAAAATTCAAGAGGTAACTTGTATTGACTTCTCTTTTTATTGAGACCGTAACATATCGCCGGAGACACCGGTAGTGTAGATCTTAGCACTTTTGATGGAGACATTAGAAGTGTAGATCACTCCCACAAGACACCAGGAGTAGAAATAACACTCGCCAAAGACACCGAGTGTAGAGCTTGTAAATGATTAAGACAATCACTGAGAATGAAAATAGATAGGCTTTGAATTTTATCCTTGATTGTAACTTGTTCAATCTAAACAAAATTTAGTGGCTCAGTGGTGAACTTTGACAGTGGGTGTAGGCTGGTGTGTTGAACCATTATAAATATTGTGTTGTGTATTGATTTCTTGTGGTGTGTATTATCTCCTCTCTACTTTGGCATAGTATCTATTTCATCATCTTTCATACTTGCAATTAAGTGTTAATCTAAATTAAATGAAAGATAAAATTGAACATTGTCATTACATTACACTTGAAAATCTTAAGAATTAAGTTACATTATTTAGTGCATTAATTTCCAAGTAGCATCTTAACATCTTTAAATTGGAAATTTAAGTGGGGTTTAAATTAAAAAGAACTTTTAATACATCCTATTCATCCCCCTCTAGGATTAAACTAGACTTTCATTTTCAAGGTAAGAAAATAGGGTTCCTCTCCGAGTTGTGAGAAAATGTGAGAAAGGGTTTTTTTTATAAGGTTGAGAGAAGTGAGGGGAAAAGGTGTAATTTGATTAAGGGTTTCAGTTCTTGGGTGAAAGCTTGAGCAAGGGAGCCTTATACATCTTTTACTTTTCTCACATAGTGAAAACAAATCCCCTATGGATATAGGCATCTTGACTGAACCGGGTAAAAATCTTCATCTTGTGTGTGATTATTGGTTTCTTTTTTGTTATAGTATTGTTTATTGCATAGATCATGAGTATTTTAGGTCAGTATCTCATCACATGGAATATCAAGGTTGTTTCCATTATGCCAACAATATTTTGAGAATATGTGGATTAAATGCAAGTAATTCCCAAAATGCGGTGATCCAAAGATCCTAAAGGGGGTGAATAGGATCTTTACACTTATTTAAATTTCTTTAAACACTTTGACCCTTCCTTGATTTACTTTTAATTTAAATTAGATTGTAGCGGAATAAACACAAGTAAATCAAATATATTTTCTCTAATTTATTTAAGTCGCAATATAAGTGATGACTTAAATAGATTAGAAAACGAATTGTCAGTATACCACGAGGCTATATCATTACTTATAGTTAACTATAACAAAGTGAGAGTAGGGCAACTAGTTCCACTTCAGAGATTTTAAAAAAAGATAATAATGTAAACATAACAAACAACACAACACAATGCACAAACTCCATAAGACAAGGATTTATAGTGGTTTGGTACTCTGGGCCTACATCCACTTTAATCATTAATTTATTTTGAATAGTTCTCCTAGACTATTACAGGTGAAATTAACAAAACATTAATTTACTTATAAGTTATAGAGAATCCACTTCCTTGTAAGTGTGATCCCAGTGTCTTCGGTGGGTATGATCTGTTTAATGACTTCGATAGATTATGTTTCACTTAACTCTAACAAGTGAGATGAAAATTTGCTTTTGGCGACTTCGATAAAGGCTACGAACACGTTGATGAAGTAGAAAATTTATTGCTTCCAATTGTCTCTTGTGCAGGCTAATTATACTAAGTAAACCCACTTCTTTTGCTTCCAAAGGATGTAACTAAATGTTTTGGAAAACTCTCTTAAGACCTTGGTAAAGGTATAACTATATGGATATCACTGAAGGTCATAGGTTAAACAAATTTACCTTAGGCTTTTTTGCTCTCTCTTTTGGCTTGTTATTTTACAAGGATTTGATTATGTATTCATTCATAGGTGTTGTGTATTTTCTTGGGACTTATTCACCCATTTATAGAGGCTCAAATGACATTCAAAAAGTCCCTTAATGGCTCTTTTAAAATGGTAAAAATAAGAGTCGTTATTGGCAACTTTTCAAAGCTGGAAAAGTTTAAATCGTGCTTAGGACCGATCCTGGGCCTGGACCAGTCTTGAAAAACCTTGGACCGGTCTCAAGGTCCAGGAGTCCATTTTTCTTTTTCTCCTATTTTTCTTGGTCCAACTTTGGGCTATGTCCCTTGGACTTGGGTCTATGTTAAACACTTAGATTTAAGTGTGTTTTGGCTTCTTGAATCATCCCATGTCCAACTTACCAACTTTTGCGATTTTTCCTTTGAACCGAAAGTTGGCTTTCTGGAGGTAGCTTGCGCTTGCTTGAGGTTCTTCATCACTTGCTTGAGTCTCTTTGGCGTGTGCTCATTTCAGCATTCTATTCCATCTTCTTAGTGCTTTCGTAGACTCTAGACTTGGACTTACATAAATATATGACGCATGCATAAAATCTTGCCACATGACCGCTACATGTACACACTTTGTTTTGGAATGGACATTGACAATACAAAATACCAAACAATGCACGTCATGTGCAAACTAATAGTCATATAGTTTGATGACACATGTTACATGTGTATCCAAAAGAAAAAGTTTGCGAGCATCGATCACATATCTCCATAATGAAATATTGAGAAGATGATAAAGTTTGTGAGTAGCTATGTAAAGATGACATGTTGCAACACACTCCTAGAAATCATATGTCTGCAAGCACCAATTAAAGATTGATAAGGGTAGTGTTGTTTTAGAAGTTATAAGTTTGCAAGCACCAATGAAAAGGTGATCTATGTTTGGTAACGTAAGCCTACAAGCATCCTTCAGAGGATGTCATATATGAAAAGTTTAGGAAACAATCAAATCTATGAGCGTTAGTCGTTAAAGTATTTTCTAGTACATCACTTATGCTTGTGGACAAAATAATATAAATCAATAAGCTTAATTATTGTATCTATAAAGAAACAAAGTCCAAGTCAAACTTAGATTCTTTCATAGATAAAGATAAATTGCACATGTGGATCCATCCCCGCAACCTGGAATAGTTAAATTTATCAGCAAAGACTTATAAGGATTGTGTAACTTGAAGGATAAGAACTAAAGACATCTCCTACATGGTTCCCACAAGATTAAGGAGTCAATCTTTTGCACTAACACGGATTTTAAATAAGATAAAACCCTTAAGGATGTTTCCCATATGTTTTGAAAGGATCTTTAGTTTTTGGCCACACATTGAAGAGATTCTTGAAGTTCTACAATCTTAAAAGTTTGCAAGCAACTAGAATAAAGATTTTCAAGCTCAAGGAAGAAGAAGATATGTCTTCAGCAAGGTAAGTATGTTTTAATTTTATCTTGCAAATATCATTTCTCTCAATACATAAACCATGTGTTAATGTAATTTTCTTATTATTTTCTTCAATATCAATATATATTTTTATTATAAAATGAGAAATTCATTAAGAAGAAGAAGGGCCTCTTGGAAGAAGCGTTCCATCATCAATGATGGCTCTCGCAAGCCAAACAGGAGGAGCAAAGAACCATAACAATGACTATAAGGAGAGAAGTCATTTCTCAGCTAACAGTTGGGTTAGACCGTTGAAAGTTTGCCTTACATGATTAAAGGATACCTGCTCAAATGACTTATAAAGATCTTTGCAGTTTGAGATGAAACATTTAATGTCCCAATGACAAGTGTTCAGATCACCACCTAAAAGAGAAATGACTTCTGAAGAATCACTCTTTAATAGTACATACTTTAAACCAAAATCGCGAGCCAAAGTCAGGCTAAGCCTAATAGCCTGGCACTCGACAACAATTAAACCCAAAGTATCTCTAGCCAAAATGAGATTCCCCTTGCAATTGTGGAGAATCACTCCAATCCCAACTCTACGGTTAACCTCAGATGTAGCTCTATCAAAATTTACCGTTACGTAATCACCTAAAGGAGGAATCCATTGAACACATTCACTGCTTTCAATCCTACCAAGTGTGGAAACTTCCAATGCCTTTAGCTTATTTACGCTCCTATATGTACAAGATAAAAAGTAATCAATGTTAAGTGAAGTTTTATAAAAAAAAATTTCTAACAATCCAAATATTCCAACATATAGGAGATATAAGAGCGAGGATATCTGATGGATCATGCTTGGAGATATTTGGTAAATTAAATAAAAAATTTCATCCATTCCGCAAAGGTCATAGAAGGATCCAAGACCAATCTAAGAACCAATGAAGATGTAAACCAAACATGATCAATATATGGATACCCAACAAGACAATGATAGGTTGTTTCCAGCTCACTCTTGCACCAAGGGCACAGGGGCTCAACATCAATATTTCATTTCCTTAAGTAAGCACTCACTAAGGATAGCATTGTGACACACTTTCCATATAAAAAATTTAACTTTTGAGAAAATTTTTAGGCTCTAGATCTTTTTCCAGGGGAATTGATCATGAGGAGGAGGATCATTTGCATGACTAAAAATAGCCATAAGATATGCAGATGATGTTAAAGTTTCATTTTTTTAAAAATCAAAATGCCACAAGAGGTGGTCATTGATTCTTGACTAACCAATAAGATTCTAAGGATTTTTGATAATGTAGTAGGATGGACATCGTTACTAATAGAGTCAAGGTCCCACTTTTTCTTTTTAATGTCGATAAGATCCAACACTTTTTCAATGAAGTGATGTAAAGGATGGGGATCTAGAATTCTAAAGTCTTTCAGATCTGGGACCTAAGGATCCTTCTAGAAATTAATCATATCCCCAAATCCAACATGCCACCTAACCCCTTTAATTAAAAGATCTCACCCTTTTAAGATGCTTTCCATGCCCAAGAGTAGTTGGATGAACTCTTGGTTTGGAGAAAATCATCTTTGGGAAAGTACAATGATTTCAAAAGCTTAGCCCAATTGCCAATAGGGTTTTGTATCACTCTCAAAGAATTTTTAGTTAGGAGGGCTATGTCAAAGGCATACAAATCCCGACACCTAAACCACCATCCTTTTTTATTTTCTTTAAATTGTCTCAGCAAATCTAATTACTTTTTCTATCATTTTTACCATTACCTGAGAAAAACTACCTTTACAAAGCATTGATGGCATTTTGAATCTTCTTTGGAAAGAGGAAGTAAGACATAGCATATGAAGGGATGGCAATAAGGACAGATTTTATAAGGATTTCCTTTCTAGCCAACGAAAAGAATTTATCTTTCCAACCTTTGACTATTAGAATATTTTTCTTTAATAAAGGGGACAAAACCTTTTGTTTACCAATGAAAAAAGGGAAGCCTAGGTAGTTACTGGGGTTAAGGGTGTGATTTATATCCAAAGCCCCTTTGATAATTCTATTAAAATTTCTTGTAGTATTGGAGCTGAAGATAAAATCAAACTTATCATGATTTATCACTTGACTCGAGACCTCATTAAATTCTTTGAGAATCTTAAGGATAACATTAGCCTCTATTAAGTTTGCTTTAGAGAAAATATATCAATCATTAGTAAAAGAATGGGTGATATAGACGAGCTAGATTGTTTAATTTTTATATCAAAAAGCTTTGGATCCCTTTCATTTACCGTAATCACTACCGACAACCCTCTGAGCACATAAGGAATAGGAAAGGAGAGATGAGGTCACCCGTCTCAAAACTCTAGATGGTATAATCTTCTAACCAGGGGAACCATTTGTCAAGACCCTATAGGAGATTGATTTCATGCAATCTATAACCCAATTTCTCCATTTATGACAAAAACCCATATTTTCCATCATTCTTGTAATAAAGTCTCATTCAACTCTATCATAGGCCTTACTTATATCGATTTTTAAAGACATGTGGTACTAGTAGATTTGTATTTTTTAAGCTTTTCATAAGCTATCAAGATGTTATCAGATATCTGCTAACCACTAACAAAAGACACTTTGGTGAGGAGTGATGACTTTAGTAACACAATTTTTAGTTTGTTAGACATTGATTTGGATATGATCTTATAAATAACATTACAAAGGTTGATAGGGTGGAACTGGGATATATCTTCAAGAATTTTAACTTTCGAGATAATGGTAATGTGAGTTTCACTGATTTGATTTAGAGTATTTTTGTTTTAGAATTCCAAGGCTGCCTCAATAACTAGGTTCCTAAGGGTATCTCAATACTCTTGGAAAGTAATTGGGAAACCATAAGGACCTGGGACCTTCAATTAACCAATTTGAGATGTTGCTTTTTTTATTTCTTCTCGAGAGAAGGGAGCATCAAGCATAGACTCAGACTCTTTGAAAAAAGTTAGGTAGCATTGAGTAGTGATTGTATTAATGTGGATATACGAGGGGTTTTGGGATTTGAATAGATACTTGTAGATGTTGGAAGCAATTTTAGTTTGATCTTTAACCCAAACACCAGTCTCATTTTTAGGGACACAATTTTGTCTATTCTTCTCCTAGATAAGGTATAAAGGTGAAAGAATACACTGAATTTCACTCAAAATTTGGTGTGTACAATGGTCTTGGATATGGTATTCATTACAACTACAAGTTGGCTTGGAATGGGTCTGGCTAAGGTCAATCATAATTTAGCTTGAAATATAGAAGCTCAACTCATACTTGTCTTGAGCCCAATTTAAGCCCAAGTCACTTAACCCAAAGTTGACTTAATTTTTAGAAATGTGTTTGGGCCAAGTTCAAGTTGACCTAAACAATGACTTGTGGGTTGAATAATGGTTAACTCCAACTTAACAGCCCATGGGCTAAGTTTAAATGGAATTGAGAGTGAATTTAAACTATTGGCCTTGGATTTAGTTAAGCACTGGCTGAACTAGGCCTATATTTTACCTTTTCTAATAGCTATGCTCAAAATTCAACCCAACTAAAGTTCATTTGCCCAGTCCACCCAAATTTTAAAGTAAGTGAATCAGGTTTCTAGCCAACCCAACCCAATTTGTAGTTTTAATTAGTTATAATCATCATGGGTCTATCATGAAAACAAAAGAGCATTTAAAGGGTGTTTTGGTAAATAGACTTTAACAAACCTGCACTTGTATTGTAACGACTACAAATTTAATAACCTTATTTGGGCATAAATTTGGATCGCTACTAATCGAATCCATATTCTAATCACTATAATTTTTTTGCATTTATCTTGACTTGTAGGGTCACTTAAACCTTAACTTTAAATCTTGACACAACATACACAACAAAATAAGAATAAATCACTAACATCACATGTGCAATGAAAATAAAACTCATCTATCATTTATAAAACATAAAACCTCTATCAACATCTTCAATATCAAATAAACATAATCCAATTATATCATGCATAAACATATTACAAAACATAAACTCTTAATTCTAAGGGTTAACACAACCCAACATACAAGGTCTACTATAAAATGAAAAGATTGTATTAGTGTTAAAAATAAAGACTAAGGATGACATATGCTAGCATACCCTCCTCCAAAAGTAATTGTTCCAAATGACATACTTGTACTTTATGACCCACATGAAAAATGGTATGGAATTGTGAGTTCCATAGCTCATAAGTAGGTATACAAAACTTACAACAGAACTAAACGGACAAATCATGAATCCTTTCAATACAAAATACTAAACATACCTTTATATAGAGTGTATAACAATTTTCAATATTTAGTCGTGTGTAAGTGTACATTCATTAGCTACTATGCATCACAAATTTATACCACCTATTATCATGAAATGTCATATGAAATCTAAACATGACATTTTTCATATATGTACTCGTTCTAAACATTCATTATTGTTTGCATGACAAAGTATGTAAAGCGTTTTATGGCAATACTCACTAAGGCAATTCAAGCATGATATTTAATACATTTTATTATGGTCATTTCTTAATATTTCTCATGTATAATCTATACACTCCTAACATGGACATGCATATATAATTTATCTCATTGTAGACATGCATAAATCTTCAAATAACTAACAATTATATTATGTACTTACATAAATGAACATATGAGATTAAATTTTTATATTCAACATATAACACAATTTTTAAGTTTACCATATGCATTATTACTCACATTAATGCTTACCTTATTATTTTTCTTACATCATTCCGCATTTCATTACTTGTCATCATCTTTCTCTCTTTTTAAATTATTAAGTTATTTTATTACTTAATTTTTTTTTCGATCACTCTTTACTTGTTTCATTAATTCTATCAATTTGGTTATTCATTCATTCCTCTCCATTTTTTTCTTCTTTTCATGTATCAAAGCTTTAAGTAAATCTTTAATTTACTTTATTTATCACTTGTTAAAAATTACTTATAACTTATCATGTTACATTTATCACTTATCATCTTACATAGCTTAGGAGTTCTTATCCTCCATTGAAAGTTTCATACTTTTACCATTTTCTCAGTGTTCATCTTTCTTACTTATCTTTAAAAACTTATATTTTTATTAGTAACTCATGTACTTTCATTTCCTTTCATGTTACTTCATTTTCTTACATAACTTATGAATTTTTCTTAACTTATGAGACTTAAGTGTTTTCATTCTTTATTTTAACACTTTCTTTCATTTCCCGACTTATAAACTTTACTTCATCTTTGTAGCTCATTGACCTTTATTTCTCTTCTTAACAATCTTTCTTTCTTATAACATCCATTTTTTTCTTATCATGGTTTCGTTTCTTTTACATATTTTCTTTACTTTTGAAGTTTATAGCTTCCATTTCTTATCTTAATATTTTTCTTTTTTTACAAATCTTATGAACTTTCTTTTTACACTTTTGAAGCATAAATACTTCCATTTCCTTCCTTGACATTTTATTTTCTTCTAATTTTTTGTTTCTTCTTACATATTTTGCCTTTTCCATCAGTGGAAACTTTACATTACTTATACTTGGCACATTGTATAATTTCCAAATAGAAGGACTATCACTTAAACTTTATTACACTTTCTTATATCTTGGTTCGCTTGATTACACTTTCTTACATTTTGATATATTATATTACCCCTAACCATGAGGGCCATTGACATATTGTTTATATCCCAATAGCAATGGCTGTCATATATTGCATTATACTCCAATGGGAGGACTATCATACTTTGTCATTAAGTTTTATTCTTAATGGAAATGTCATCATACATTTTTCATTCTTACATGTGTCATCATATTTTGCCATTGAATTGTATCATCAATGGGAAGATCATCATAATTTACCATTGAATTGTTTCTTCAATGGAAAAGCCATCATACTTCGTCATTAAATTGTATTTTCTATGGGAAGACCATCTTGCTTCACCATTGGATCATATTCACAGTGTGAATGCCATCACATTTAGTATTCTTTATGTTTTAGTTATTTTTACTAATCATCATTTTTTAATCGTTATTTTACTTCCATAGGTGGAGACTTACATAAATTCAACACTTGTCTTTATTTTTATTCCTTATTTTCTTTCATTTTTCCTTGAACTTTTATCTATTTCGTTTATTTCATTTATCCATAGGCATTTTACCTTATCATATCATTATATGGTGCATTATTTAATCTAACACAAGAAACATGTATTATTACATGATGGATTCACTAGTATAATTATAGAAAAATAATCCATCAATAAAGGTATTAACTAACATCATCTAAAAGACATTCAACTACATACCATACACTTACTAGTATAATTAAAGACATATGTAACATTAACAAATTGTTCTAACTTACTCCATAAGAAATCATGAAATTTTGCATATTATTATGTTTCTAAACATTATACAATTAATACACCTAACATGAGTGAGAGCTTCAATAATAATCTTATTATACATGCTTTCCAATCATCTACGATCTCAATTCACGACTCAATTGAATCATTCCATAACAATCCCTAAGCAATTTATATACCACCATTAGCTATTATCATTCTAATAAGAATCAACATGTATCATCATCATTTCTTACATATGTATTCAATCAATTTCTTAATTATTTCATTAATATATATTAAAATACAAGTATTCATTCTTTTTATGGCAAATCAAGCTTTTTATGCTTTAATAACTATCATGAAGACTATAGGTTTATAGAATTTTAACTTATAAGCTTTCAAAACTTATGAAATTTCATATCTTAAGAAAATACATATACATATCATTTAAAACCAGCTTTCTTTATAAATTAATTTAGAGATTTTTGAGATTATAGCATGAAATTACAAATCTTCATCACAAATCACCACAATAGGTAAGGATTTCTAAGATCCTTGTAAGGGGGTTTTACATCATGTGAGAAAACATCCATTTAAATGAATTTTACAAATATAAGACATTTAAGAACCTAAAAGACAAACAAAAACTATGTAAATCTTGTATAATTACTTACCACAAGCTTCTTCATCTTCTATCCACGTAGATTTTCAAGTAGGACTTCATTTCTCTTTGAACCGCATTTTTTTTCTAAAATTAAACCATATATTTATGGTTAGAATCTATAAACTAATAAAGAGTTGTAAAGAAATTGATAAACAAACTAAGATCTAAGCATTAGAGACTCACATTTCTCTTGGAGAATGAGAGTTCTCATATTTCCCCCAAATCTCTTAACTTTTTATCTCTCATCTTTTCTATGTTCTAAATGGTCTTTTGGGCCCATATTAGGTTACAAAGGGATATTTTGTCAAAATCGAGATCCCATACATGTGAAGGTCAAATTAAAGTCTGACACGTCTTTTTAGCCCATGATTTAGCCATGACCAATCAAGAGATGTGTGATCGGTCATGGGTTTTGCAAATCCCACCCTAAGCAAAACCCGAATACTATGACCTTTATATATACATGATCAGTTAGGCCTTGTGATTGGTTACATTGTAATTTTTTTGAATTTTTTTGGTTCTTTTATTTTTGAGTTTCCAAAGTCCAACCCAAATGGTCCAAGGCTCCTCAGGTTTACTTTAAGGCATGTCTGTTCCTTGAGCTTTGAAGATGACTCTCACAATCACATTTACCAAAGGTTCAAATTAGACACAGTGTCGGTTCCAGCTCTCTAATACTTATCTAAATTGGGTGTAGGGTGTTATAGGTATAATGACTGAAATACCATTTTTTAAGGGTGTATATATCAAAAAACTCCCATATCAATATTTTTATTGCCTTGTAGAAATTATCTCCTATTTTAGATGCCCCAAAAGATGTGGAGTCCTTCTAGTAAGAGCTGTTTGGATTTACTAATTGTACAGTGTGTTGCGTCAGCCTTGTGCCTTACCACACATGTCATAATTTTTAGTTTACCAAATGAAAATCGGATTAAAAAGAAAGAAAGAAAAGAAAGGAGAAACGAGAAACAGAGGAAATCTTTTACAAGTATGAAATCCCTCTCCAATTCAAACGGTTGAAGCAGAACAACAAAAAGTGAGTGTAATTTGACTGTCTGTGGCTGTGATTTGACTGAAGTTTGAAATTCAAATTGTGAGGCAATGTCAAATCACACCCACTTTGGTGGATGTGAGAGAGTACAAATCCTCTGCAACAAGCTTAAATAACATTAAACCGAAACTGCCTTCAAAATACGACATTTATGCTAAAAATTTGAAATTTTAACATTAGGTGGGAGCTTTAATACATGTGTTTCCTTTTATACTTAAATGCGGACCCATTTTTTACCAGCTGTCGTTTTTTGAAGGCAGTTTCCATTTAATGTTATTTAAGCTTGTTGCAGAGGATTTGCTCCTGTAGATAGAGGGATGTTTTTTTTTTTTGGTAATAACTGTAGAGGGATTTCGAACTGTAGACGATTGCTCTCAGCAAAAGAACATTGGTGAGTTGCGGTCATCAAATCTATAAGAACTAAAGCCTCTTTATTGTGGCAATGAGGTGAGAAGACAAGCGTCTTTGCTGAAGCTTTTCCATTGATTGTTCTTAAAATGACTAGTAAGAGAGGATTCACATCCCTCTCTCTCTCTGATGCCCACTGATGCCCACTGTACTGTAGAAAGCGAAGTTGCAAGAAAAAGGAAATATGTGATAGTCCTTATACTACTATTCATATAATACATGCATGCAATGAATCAAACCACACAGTCCGCTCATTGAGCCCCACTAGTTGGAAAGGATAAGAATGTGGGACACTTGCTTGGTATAGAGGGTATGGACTGTAAGCCCATAAGTATAATAGTACGGAACAATGAAGCCATAGATGCTCATCTCTCTCACTGTAACAACTAACAATCATCAATACGTGCCCATATATACTCAAAATAAAGTTAAAAAAAGTTAAAGAGCATTCTCTTCTTTTCTTACCAAATCCACCTCACTAATGAGTGCTCAGGCAAAAGCAAAAGAAAGCAACTCATAGTGGGTAGGCATGAGAAGGATGTCCCTCTTTTGTTTCCAACTTTTCCATCTTCACCTGACCTACAAACCCACCTCTCAAAGATGAACCCACACTCTTAAATACAAAGCAAACTGTAATCATTTAGAGATTGCCCGTCTTGACATGATTCACAGATTCATTCTTGCTGTATCTTGTTTTTGCTGTAGAGTATTGGGTCAAGTTCCATGGTTGTTTCATCTTCTTTGTGATCCCAATCCAACACCCATATTGATCTGGAGCAAGTCATGGTATGTTGGTTTTAGATAGAGATGGTAGAGTAAGAGTTTAACCTTATAATCTGCACTCCTGGCGGCCTCGGCGCAATACAAGTGCACCTCTCTAGTGTGCTCTTGTTATGCACCAACAAGGCACCCAAAGGACAAAGGAGAGAATAGCAATAGAAGTGACAATAGCAACAAGAACAGCAACAAGCAGTCTAGTGCAAGAATTAAAGATGGGGTCCCTAAAAAAATGGATCATAATTATGAACCTCAAGGTCAAGACAAGAGCAATGGTGGTTGTAGCAATAATAGAAGCAGTGAGTCCCATGGGCCTTGCACTGTGCCTCCTCCTCTTAAGAGTAATCTCAAGAAAGCCACAGTTGAGGAGCATCAACTGAAGAATGGGAGGAAAGTTAGTTGGCCCGATGCTCATGGAAAAGATCTTGCTCATGTTCAAGAGTTTGAGTCAAGGTATTAGTATCCCCCACCTCTTGTTCTTTGCATGATTAGTTTATTTGTGTTGCAATTATTTGCAAGATTAAACCATTTTCCAGCAATAGTTCACTTGCACAAGTTATATAGGGTTGGTCAATGGGAAACTTTAAAATCCATAGCCAAACATCCCCTTATGGTTAATCATTAAGCTGTGTATTTGAAGCTTGGACATAATTCTCTACTGTTTTCCTCACTGTTTCTTTCATAACTTGTTATAGTGTATTGGAAGAAGGGGAGCTTGAGGGAGTGAACAATTCTTGCATTTGTGCTATTCAATGAAACGAATTTGTATAAAGGTATGATGCATTGCATTTCTATGAAAAAAGGTGATACTTTCTGCTATTTTGAACGATTAGAGCATACAACAATCACAGACACATCATTGGTTTAAGCATATAAGGCTTTAATTCAAATTGTGAGAATTACACAAGTTCATTTATACGAAGAATATGTTGCTTTTAAAAATGTCAATTATCCTTGAGCAGTTATAAAGAAGTGCCTGAGGTGCACCGGTCAGCTACGGCGTAAATTCCCTATGTCCTGTGCCTCAGGCATGTCATATAACTCAACATTACCCATTAAGAAAAGTTCACTTGTTCTATTTAGAAAAATCAGAAGAATTGTTTTAAACCCCATCAATGTCCAATGATATCTAGTGCTGTATATGGTTTTAGTAGTATAATGGCAGGTGATTGGATTCTTCCACAATGTTGGCACTGGATAATGGCCAACACTACTCACAAGTCCAGGTTCTTTGTTGTATTTAAGCAGAACAAGAAAATGCCCTGAAGCTTCCATAATAGAATCTAAGTCCATTTATATGAATATGTCACAAAAAAACTTATTAGAAACATTTTTTGCAGTGGGGAGAGGGGATCAGCATTGAAAATGTCATGTCGATTTCAATCTTACTTTCCACATATTTTACTTTCATAATAATGTTCTTTCGAGCAACATAAGAATGCAAGTATTTATCAAGTATACTGAATCATTGAGAAGTTTAAAGAATATTAAAGATACAGCCAAGAAGCTTTGGTCTGTAACATTCACTTAATATTAAATAGCATCAGTTAGCCTGCACACCCAAATAGTTTAATGGGACAAGCTTTTGGAAAGATGAGTTTATGAGGTGATTATTATCTCCTTGAAATCCGCAACAGGTAGGAGAAATTCTAATAGATAGGGAGAGGAAACACTAAGGGCCTGTTTGCCAGCCACCTGTAATGTAATCATTACATTTTAAATTCCCAGGGGATTTGTAGCCATAAGGTGATGGTTCAAAATGAACTCATTCAGATTTATACTGATTTGTTAACTAAATTTAGAAATGAAGTCATCTTAGG
>JAOXJP010240053.1:0-23323 GCA_025762735.1 Platanus orientalis | reverse complement strand
GGTGTTCATGACAAAGCTGTGAGGTATGATCCTTGCGAAATTTCGCCCTCCTTTTCTTGTGTGTAACTCTCATGATTTCTACTAGAGCCTTTTTTCTTTCTTATGTGTAACTCACAAAACTTCTTGTAAGTTCTGTTCTACATCGATAATCAATAATGTCCCTGTAGCATCACAATCAAATCCTTTTGCTTGTTATACAGGGTGAAAGGGTTGTGATTCAATAATGGCTTTTGGTGTCTGTCTCCTTAATTACAATGATCCGTTGACTCAATTGAAGAAGAAAATCATCATTTTTTTTTTTTAAAGAAATTGACTTTTTAGGAACATTTCATTGAAGGTTTTTTAAGACCAAGGCATACAAGTTTCCAGAAGTCAAAAAAAAATCTAAACGAGCGAAAGTAATGAGATTTTGAGAGACCCGTTCTGTGCGTGGGATTGTGTTGAAGCCTGGGATTATGAAGCTGCTGTTGGAGTCTTGTAGATTGGGCACCAATTCTTTTGCCGCAATCACTGTTGGATACATACTTGCTTTAGTCTATTCGTTTAGCAAACAATCACAGATAATTTGGCTGGGATTTACATGGAACCTATCAAATAAACAGTCTATGATCTCAACCCTGATAACATACTAATTCCAAGTTGTGAGAGGAAAGTACCAACTAAGCTAACGATTTTCATGACTTGCAATTCTGAGGGTTTCCACCAGTAATCAAGCTTACGCTTCCAAGACCCACAAAATGAGGCACTATTACTACTACTTTTTACTGAACTCAATTTCTATTTTCACTAATTAAAATTGCAGAAGTGGGAGAAGGAGGAGAATGGAGGGGAGACAAAGTGTGGTGGAGGTGTCTAAGGGATTGCCTCCTCCCAACCCAATATTGCAGCTGCAGGGACGGTTCAAAGAATTGGACGTTGGGGGCAGCCATCGGTGCCTTCATGGGAACACTCACCAACGTCGTCTCCTCTACATTTCCCACTCCTCCTGAACCTGCTTTCAATCCACAAGCCGCAACGACGTCTCCTCCACATTTCCCAACTCTCATTTCTTTCTTCACCTTGCTCCTTTAGAGGGGGTTTAGGTCGGTGACTGGTTCGGAGTGTAGCAGAGCGCCGGTGACCAATTCGGTGACTGGTTTCAAAACCAGCCAACAACCAGTTTCAAAATCGCCGAGGATTGGTTTCAAAACCAGTTAAAATATATATATATATATATATATATTTCTTACCTCTTCTGCGACACAGGGTGATTGATTACCGGTGAAGACCCCCAATCACAATCACAAAGCCAACGCTCGAAGGACCCACAACAATGAATGATTTTGTCAGGGTTTTGCTTCGTTCTGTACTTACATAAGTGCGCGGTAGCCACAGTTAATCAGGGTATAACTTGTGGCATAGAATCCTCCCTCGAATAAATAGAAACCTTTTCGTCATTAAACGGTGGAGGATTACAAATGAAAAATAATTTTTTTTTTTTTACTTGTGTAGCAGCTAGCTGGAATCCATTGTACCTATTATAGCAGCGAAAAAGAAGCAGCAGTGCGCGCGCGAGAGAGAGAGAGAGAGAGGATGGTGAGAGACCTTGTTTCATCTGCGCTAGGGAAGCTAGAGTCCATAATCCAAAAAGAAAGGATTTTGGCTAAAGGTAGTGAGGAAGAGCTAGCGGAGCTGTCTAGCAGCTTTCCAACCATTCACGCAGCTATTCATGAGGCAGAGGCGAAGTCCCTCTCCCTCAAGCTGATGGACAGCGGTTCTAAAGATTGGAAGGCGATGCAGGAGTGGTTTTTGAAGCTCAAAGACTTGGCCTGCGATATTGAGGACTTATTAGACAGGCAGAGCATCGAAGCCCTCACTTCACAGAATGAACATGATAGCGATCCGATTGGTGGAGGTGGTACTAGGGTTCCCCATCTCCAATCCCAACTTGATGAACAAGGCAACACCGAATGGGTTTCTGGAGTTCGTGACAAGGTACGCAATTTCCTCCCTCATTGTCTTCGCTTGATTGGCTTGAAAAAAATTCGGCTTACACCTGAGATAAGGTCGCTGAGGAGTAGAATGGAGGAAATCAATTCCTCGAAAGACGGGATGGATTTTAGTGTGGATAGGAGGGCTTACATTGACACTCCAGAATCATCATCCTTCGAATTAAATGAAGTAATTTTCGTCAGCCTATAAAAAAAATATTGTTAAAACAGGAGGAGGATGATAGCCAGCAGGATTTGCCTGTGATTTCTATTATTGGTCCGGGGGGTATTGGGAAGACAGCCCTGGCTCAACAAATACGCGATGATAATACTATTCATAGGCATTTCAAATCCATAATCTGGGTATCTGTCTCTGACCGTGATTTTGATGTGGGAAGGATTGCTAAGTCGATCGTAGAAAATATAACACCTTCTCCTATGTTGGATGACTCCTCTGATCCCTTGCAACTTCTCCAAAAAACAGTATAGGGAATGAAATTTTTACTGTTTCTGGATGACGTCTGGACTATGGACACTGACATGTGGTCGCGATTGAAAGATTCACTCCAAACTGGGTCTAGGGGGAGCCGGATCGTGGTCACGACTCAGAGGGAGAGGGTTGCGAGGGCATTGAGCTCATCCAACCCTTACTATTTGCAGCCTTTGAACATGGATGATTGTTGGTCTCTGTTTAAAAGTATAGCATTCTTCAAAAGAAGCAAGAAAGAGTTTTCAGTGTTAAACAAAATCAGAAGGAAGATCGTTAAAAGAAGTGGTGGGGTTCCTCTGTTTACTAAGGCCTGGGGTGGCATTCTCCTTTTGGAGGATACAACAGAAGGATGGGAATCTATCTCCGAATGTGAGGTATGGGATGCTGCTAAATCTGGTGTATGGCAGCATTACCCTGAATTGAATGTGTGGATAGATGTCTTGCGGACTCTTGAACGGATTTATGTTCTCCTGCCCTCACATTTGAAGCGCTGTTTCAAGTACTGCTCCCTATTCCCAAAAGGATGCTGGATAGATAAGCAAGTGTTAACCCAATTATGGATGGCTGAGGGTTTCATCCAACTTGAGGATGGAATTGGAATAGGAAGAAATATGGAGGAAATTGGTGCAGAGTATTTCGATGACCTCTTGTCAGAAACTTGTTTCTTTAAGGATATAGAGAGAGATGACAATGGAAATATTGTTAGATGCAAGATGCATGAACCATTACATGATGTGGTTCGTTACATCTCAGATGAGTTCTCTCTTATCAAGGATGGAAGGTTCAATAAACTACCTTCCATTTCAAGTGCCCAACATTCATCTCTGCATTGTGTTGAGAATGTGATGTCTATCTCTAGCTCCTTGTACAGAGCCAACAAGGTCAACAAAGTGCGTACCCTTTTATGCTTTGGGAATCCGGGATATCTCAAGTTGCAAGGCGATATTTCATTGGGTTTGAAGTTCCTTCGGGTATTAGATTTGAGTTTGACTAACATTAAGGAGTTGTCACATTCTGTTGGCACATTGAAACACTTGAGATACCTCAACTTGTCTTATACGCCTATCAAGAAGCTGCCTGCATTTATATGCAGTCTTTATCTTCTGCAAACGTTGAAGCTTTCGAATTCATTACTTCATGAATTGCCTAAAGAAACATGGAAGCTGAAGAAGTTGAGGCATCTGGAAATTGATGGCACTCCCATGAACCATTTACCATCTGGGATGGAGAGACTAAGTAATATTCGGAAGTTGAGTGAATTCATTGTGGGGGTTGAGACTGGGTACTGTAGCATTGGAGAGCTAGGAAATCTTAATCTTCTCCAAGGGGGGTTAATTATTAGCAACTTGGACAGAATTCTTGGTGAGGATGATGCTGCGAAAGCAAATTTGAATAAGAAAAACTGCATAGATTGTCTGATATTGGATGGTAAGAAACATTTCAGCTCGCAAAATTTGGATTGCAAGAGGCGTTGCAGCTCTCTCTTACTAGAGCATATGTATAAGAGGACTATTGAGTCAAAAGTATACAATGAAAGTGAGACGAGGGTGGAAAGGGTCTTTGAAGGAATCAATCCACATGTGAACTTGAGAAGGTTAGAAATATGGAACTACATTGGGCTTAAGTTTCCCAAATGGATGGAAGATGCATCACTTAAGAATCTCATATCTTTGAAACTTGTTAAATGTTTGAAGGTGAAACATTTTCCCCACCTTGGTAATTTAGCATCCCTTAAATGCCTCCATGTATGTGAAATGTTTGAAGTAGAACACATAGCATCTGGTGACATGAAAGGCTTTCCGAAGTTGGAGCGCTTGGTTTTGGAGCGAATGCTTGGTTTAAAGGTGTGGGAATTGGAAGTGAAGGAAGGAGATATGCCTTGTTTCATGGAACTGAAACTCAGTAATTGTCCCAAATTATCAGAACTTCCAGGCTTGCCAGTGACATTGAGGAAATTAGAGATTTACAATTGCCCAGGAATTCATCATATTGATCCTCTCACAACTGTGGAGCACCTTATACTGAAAGGCAGTGATAACATGTTACATTTGTTACCCAACCTTTCCCAACTTCTTTCTTTGAAGATTACATTATCCTCTGAACTTATATCGTTCCCAAGTGGGTTGAACCAACTCAAGGCACTTAGGTCGCTTAATATCCATTTTTGTCCGAAGTTGGAATCATTGCCTCAAGAGCTGCAACACCTCCCAATACTCGAAGAAATTCATATCATTGGGTGTCCACTCTTGACAACGTGGTACGAAAACGAAAAAAGCAAGGATTGGCCAACTGGTAAACCTACTATTTCGATCGACAACACTGATTACATGGATTCCAAAGGTTAGCATTCTCTCAATATTTACATTTTTGCAATGGCATATCATATGGTACTGTTAATACACATCCTTTGCACATGGCATATTTCCTTTAATTCCACTGGATTACATTTCATTAATACTCCATTTTTCTGGTGTCTTTTTTTTTTGCTTGTTTTATGGGCTTAAAACAATTATACTGAGCTCTCATTTGGTTATCCTTTCAAAATATTCTTTTTAAATGAAAATCAGTTTCCTACCAGAAGATTGTGATTTGTTACCCCTCCCCCTTCCCCCATTTACTTTTGTAGGATTTGATAACTAGGCTGACAACAATGACGATGACAGTGATGGTGATTATGAGGACGACAGTAATGATGATGATGATGATTAAGACAGTGACAGACAACAATGTTGATGATAATGACCATGATGAGACATAAGGTTTTCGAAAAAACGGTAGTACTAGTAGAAAAAACATTTCTAATGTTTATAAACAGAAAACAAAAACATCTTCAAACGCAGCCTAATACTGAGAAGGTTAGCCTTTGCGTTCTCATTTCTACTGGTATGTCAAATTCGCATCACCAAACTGAGACTTACTTTGAGTAGTTCTTTTGCTTTGACCATGAGCTTGTCCACCCTAATAATTTTTCTTTAGTTGTTGTCCTTATTTTGATTTCTGAATTGAATGGCTGACATATAACCTATTGGAACATCGTTTTTGTGGTTGCCAGACTTTTATTTATTTCTTTTTGTTTGCTTGCTTGATTGCCAAGTTGGCATTATCATGGGTTTTAGGACAATAATCAGATTTTGTAAATGGATTGAAATTTATTTATTTTTTAATTTATATTGCTATTATGCTGACGTAACTTTGTCCATATTTTGATCAAAGAGTCCTAATCATTTCATGCCTCTTGTTGAGGTTGAAGCCTTGTGTTAGCAAACTCCTGGATTGAACGAGATGGTTGGAAGGGTTAAACCAAGGACCGATCCTTGAACAGTTAATCCTAACCTTTGACTAGGAATTCTCACTTAAAACCATCTTCTTCATATCTGTTAACTTACATTTTTACCCTTTAAGTGAAATACGGGGTGTTACTTTCCCCCTTTATAAAAATTCAGTCCTTAAATTTCACGTACCTTGGTTTGGAAAGAAATGTGGGTACTTGGATTTCATGTCGTCAACTCCTTCCCAATTAGTTTTTTTTTTTTTTTTTGTGGTGTGATTATGCCAAATGACCTTACGTATGCGATGGTCTTGGTGTGTAACACTTAGTCTTTGCAGTCGAGGATCATGATGGGATGTTCTTCATATTATAGATTATTTCGAATGTTCAATGGAATGTACTCCAAAACATGAGAAAGATCTTGTATATATCTCCTTGACATGGACACGTGGAACACATTATGAACATGAGACAACTCTAGTAGTAAATCCAAACCATAGAACACCTTTTTCACGTTCTTGAGAATTTGAATGGACCAATAAAGTGTGGTTTAAGCTTCCATTTTCTGCCAAACCTAGTCACTCTTTTAGATGGAGAGACCTTTAGGAACACAGGGTCTCTAATGTCAAATTTGATCTCTCTCCTTTTGTTGGTGTAGCATTTCTGTCTACTTTGAGCTGTTTGGAGTCAGTCTCAAATCAAATAAATCTTCTCAGTGGTAATTTGAACCGTTTTAGGCCCAAGCAGCTTCTGCTTTCCAACTTCTTCATGATAAATTGGAGTTCTACATAACTTACCATACAAGGCTTTGAAGGGTGCCATCAGAATGTTCGCTTGGTAACTGTTGTTATAAGAGAAATCAATGAGAGGTAGGTGGGTATCCCATCTACTTTTCAAATTTAATACACAGGCTTGAAACATATCCTCTAGAGTTTGAATGGTTCTTTATGATTGTCCATCGGTTTGAGGATGAAAGACTGTGCTAAAATTCAGTTTGGTCTCTTTATCACGCTAAAAACTTCCCTAAAACCTTGAGGTAAAGTGCGGGTATCTGTTGGATACGATGGCTACTGGAATAACATGTAATCTCATGATCTCATCCACATAGAGTTGAGTAAACTTGTCAAGTGAGTAATAAATACAAATTGGTAGGAAATGAGTTATCTTGGTTAGTCTATCAACAAATCACCCAACTAGTATCAAATCCTTTTTGGGTCTTTGGCAAACCAACCACGAAATCTATTGATATATAATCCTATTTTCATATTGGTATTTTGAGTAGTTGTAGGGGTCCAATGGGTTTTAGCTACATCATTCTTCATGTTATACCACTAATATGTCTCCTTGAGGTTTTTGTACATTTTAGTGCTACTGAGGTGAATTGTATAAGTAGTTCCATCTTCTTCAGTTAAAATCTCTCTCCTCAACCCCTCATTGTTGGGAACACAAACGGTTTCCAAAGAGAAGAATGCCATCTTCCCTCCAAGTTGAAGTCGATATGATCCCATTTTTAACCTCTTTCGAGATTTTAACAAATTATAGATCCATAAATTACCTCTCCTTAATCTAATCTATCAGTGTGGGTTTTACTTTGAGTTGTGCAAGAAGAAAGCAAGTCTCATGTACCATGAGTTCAACATTCATCTTCTTCAACTCACTCAGTAGCAATCCTTTTCTAGTAGTTAAACAAGACAAATTAGCCAAATATTTTATGTTTAAGGCATTTGTTACCACATTAGCTTTTCTCGGATGATATTGAATGATGCAGTCATTATCTTTAATCAATTCCATCCACCTCTGTTGCCTCAAGTTCAGCTCTTTTTGCGAGAAGATGTATTTCATATTTTTATGGTCGGTGTATGTCTCACAAGTCTCACCATAAACGTAGTGTCTCCAAATCTTTAAGACAAATATTACCGCTGCCAACTCGAGATCATGGGTATGATAGTTCTATTTATACGACTTGAGTTGTCGAAATGCATATGCAATAACCTTGCCATATTGTATCAGTACGCATTCCAAACCCTTCCTCGAAACATTACTATAAACTACGAATCTACCAAATCCTGATGGCAATGTGAGAACTAAAGCTGACACTAATTTGTTCTTCAATTCTTGGAAGTTGTTCTCACACTCATCACTCCATTGAAATTTAACATACTTTTGGGTTAGTTTAGTAAGTGGTCTAGCTATACGGGAACATTCCTCGACAAAACGCCAATAATATCCCGTAAGGCCCAAGAAGCTATGAATCTTTGTCACATTCTTTAGTCGTGGCTAATCAACGATGGCCCCAATCTTCTTTCGATCAACAAGGATTCCGTCCTTAGAGATGTCATGCCCCAAGAAAGTAACCCTATCTTGCCAGAATTCACACTTGCTGAATTTTGTATAAAATTTCTACTCTCAATGTACACAACACAATTCGAAGATGCTCCTAATGTTCTAGTTGACTCTTGGAGTAAACCAAAATGTCATCGATGAAAACAATCATGAAGTGGTCCAAATATGGTCTGAATACCCGGTTCATCAAATCCATAAAGGCTGTAGGGGCATTGGTAAAGCCAAACGACATCACCAAGAACTCATAGTGCCCGTAATGTGTGTGAAACACACTCTATGGAATATCCTCTTTGATTTTGAGTTGGTGGTAATTTGATCGAAGATCTATCTTGGAAAATATAGGGCACCTTGGAGTTGGTCGAATAAATCATCAATCCTTGGTAACGGGTACCTATTCACAATCACATGGTTCAATTGTTTGTAGTCAACACATAATCTCATGGCTTCATCATTCTTCTTCACAAATAGGACTGAAGCTCCCCACAGAGATATACTAAGATGTATGAACCCCTTGTCAAATAATTCTTGCAACTGTATCTTTAGCTCCTTTAACTCGGCTAGTGCCATGCGATAATGAGTAATCAAAATAGGCTCAGTTTCAGGTGCTACATCAATAACAAACTTGATCTCCTTATCCGGTGGTAATCCAGGAAGATGTTCTGGAAACACATTGATAAACTCCTACACAATGGGAATACACTTCACATCTACTCCTTTATATGGTTCATCCACCATAGAAGCCAAATACCCTTGCCAACCCTTACAAAGCAGGTTACTTGCTTGAACGGCAAATATAAGACTTATGAATAGACTCTTACATACTCCCTGAAATACGAAGTCAATCTAGTTTGGGATTCTTAACACTACCTCCTTCGTGTAATAGTTTATAGTAGCATGATAGGATGCCAACCAATCCATCCCTAGAATGACATCAAAGTTCTTCATATCTAGGATTATCAGAAGAGCAACCAAATCACACCCATCAATGACTATCACACGAGATCTACATATGGTGTCTGTGACCATAGTTTTTCCCAATGTTGTAGATAAATGTAGAGTCTCATCTAGTGGTACGGGGGTAGTGACATGCCTTACAAAACTATAAGATATAAAAGAATGTGTGGAACCTGGATCAATGAGTATATATGCGGTATGATAAAAAAGTGAAAGAGTACCTATGATCATAGTCCTAGATGCCTCAACGTCCAGCTTAATGATAGCATAAACCTTGGCTTGGGTAATCAGCCTTGCTCTCACATCAACGGGCCGAACAGTGAAGTCCTTCTTCCAAAGAGGAAAGTCATGAATCATATGGCCCACTTGGCCACATTTGAAGCACGCTCCAATATCCTTGCAGTATGGTCCATAGTTTGGATTTTAGCATTTTGGATATACCGTTGCCACCCTCTTCGTCTTGGTCTCCCTAGGAACTTGTTGAAAACCATTGCAGCTAGTAGCCTCCCTCTTGTGGAACCCACTAGGAGGAAGTCTCCTCCTATCTTAATCCGTGTGCCTATGTAACTCTTCACAATCCTGCTCCACCAACTCTGTTGTATCAACAACATCGACGAAAGATCTAAGTTGTAGAGGTGTTATGTGGGTGCAGATGGCTGGATGCAACCCCTTCTAAAACCTCTTGGTTTTGCCCTCGTCATCAAGGATGAAGTGAGATGCATAGCAGGACACCTCAATGACCTTTGCCTTGAAGCACAGACATGTTGCCTTACACAAGGCCCATAAGCTTCGCCTCTTTATCTCTAACGCTCTCTGGGAATTAGTTAGAGTGGAAAGCATCCATAAACATGTCCCAAGTCAAGGGATCTCTATCATAGATCAATGTATGCTTTGCAACGCACCACCAATGTTCTGTCTCGTCTCGTAAGACGAAAGTGGACAAATTCACCTTTTGGTCCTCGGGTTAGTTGAAGATCTTCTTAATCTGCATCAACTAGGCCTTTGCCTCCATGGGATTGGAGGTACCATGGAACCCCTGGGAGGTCCCATGCGATGAAATCTCTCGACAGTCATATCCTCATGCACAATCTCTGTCTCTAGGTGGCACACCGCCAGTGACATGCTCTCGCACTATCTCAATCAAATTACGAATATCCTCTCAAACACCAGTCGGACCATGATCTTCCAGTGGTAGAGTATCCGAACCAGCCCTAGTACTTCTCTTAGGCGGTATTCTTACATATAAGCACCAAAACAATAGTCAAACGCTTGAATCCATTAAGATTATATTATGGATAAACACTCAAACTTCACAAATCAAATGGTCCTCAATATCGATTCCATTGACTTAACATAATACAAGTGAATCTCTTGAAATAAACTAATCTCCAAACATAAAGAGTCTACAGAATCCAAACATGGCTGCTATGATGCCAACTATCATGCCCAGAACCTGTATACAGAAAACATAGCATAAATATGGAAAGAACACGTGTTTGGCATCGCGAATCTTGGAATGTGACCTCTTTTGACTTTTTCCTTTCAGAATGAGCCCTTAACTTACCTTGTAAATTGCAACGCTTATTTTTATTTTTCATTTCTTTTATCCCAATTATTTAACCTCAAGTATCAAAACATCGCAATGGAAACATAACTATAAAGTAATATCCATTCAACCATTATAGCAGAAATATAAACATACACACACTAAACTACACAATGGAATATAATTAGAAATCTTCACATCTATATCATATAAACTACTAATCTTAAAACATCTAACTAAACATATTCATAAGCATCTAAATAGTGCTATCAAATAGGCTATCCAAATGGGCCAACATCATGTCCATCATCTCGAATGAAACTGTAAATGAATATGTTGTAACTTCTATAAGTAGGAAAATACATGGGTTGATGGACTAGGCTATGACATGTTCAAGCTAGAGTTTAGGAGGTTCTTTTGTCCATAATATGCGAAGATCAGTCTTGAAGACCAATAAGGCTCCAAGGAAGCTAGCTGGGATCATGCGAGGACTAGAGCATCATGTTTACATTATTCGCATCCTTCTGCATCTGCAAAGGTAAGTGAGGGTAAGTGCTAATTAAAGAGACCTTAAGAACCCCCAAGATCACTTCCCTATGGTTAGAATTGGCCTTAGAGCCATTCTGCACAAAACTAAGGAAAGTGGAGGGCTCCAGGCACATTGGAGAGCTCCAAAGGTGGTGGAACGCTCCAAAATGTCCTGGAGCACTCTAAACTAAACTAGAAGATCATCTGTCTAGTTAGTTGGAGTGTTCCAACGTGGTGGAGCGCTCCAACCCCAAAATGGAGTGCTCCATTATTTCTCTAGGCTTCCTATCTTAGAGAAAATGCTCCTAGTGTAGCGCTTAAAAAATGTTGAAGCGCTTTAATCTAGGTGGAACATTTCTAATTTGAAATCATTGTTCCAAATTTGTTGCCTGGTATAGATGATTCTTATCCAATGGTTGTGGTAAGCCATGACCAGTATAAAAGACCAATTTTTCTATTTTAAACCTAAGGGTTTAAGACATGAAAATCTAAGGGAAGAAGGAAGTTCTTAAGCAAGAACTAGAGTTCTATAAGTTCTATACTTTCACTACACATTCACTCAAGCTTCCAAGCATCTAGAAGAGGAGAAGATAGTTGGTTCTCTCTCTTGTGGGCAAGAATGAGGTTTTCTTTGCAAGAGAAGACATGAGGAAGGACAATGACGATTGCTTTTTCACTCTAAGCACACAAACTCCCAATCTTAAATGTTTAGGTAAAACTTTTGCTTATATTTGGAGTTTGTTTACATTGTAGTTAGTTTGTGGTTATATTTTTCTTATTGTATATCTAAACCACTATTCTACATGAAAATCCTTGGAAAAACCATTCTAAGAGATATAACCCTTGGTGAGCCTCACTTATATTTGCCTATTCTAAAGGCTATACTTAGTTGTGTGATGTACTTGCATTTTTCTTTCATTTGAGATGCTTCACACACTCCGTTAGTATTTGGTAGAGACCATACACTTGGTATATTTGGCTAGTTGAGAGCCACTCTCTACATTAGTACATTGCTTCCTGAACTTGACCTTATTGGTGTATTTAGCTATTGAGAGCCTTTACATGCATAAGGACTTTGATTCCCTAGGTTGACCAGATTGAATATTTGGCTATTTAAGGGCCACATTTCATTGGGACTTTGATTCCCATATTTGAACCTTAGCTTGCTACATATATGTTGATGTATGTCAATCCCATGGTCAAATATGTAGTGGTATGTGTCTTGTAAGTGTTCTATGCTCTCACAAGTTCAAGACATGAAGACAAGAAGGACCAAAGATCCGAAGAAGAGACTGGAAACTACCTCAGATTTGTCACACTAAAAAAAGTATAAAACATGCATTGCATATCATTTTAGTACCTTAAAACCAATATAGACATGGTGTTAGGCATCTCATAAAACCTAAAGGCGAAAGGCCTAATGATAGACTCTTCACAGTGCCAAAATCCAAGTCCTGAAAAACTGGGAGCTGCAATCGATTGCAAATCAAGCAATCGATTTTGGCGCAATCAGTTGCGTATCACGAAATTGATTGCGACCAAAATCTGGCACAATCTAAGACTCTTGAAGCCAAAATTCATAAGCCATAATCGGTTGCGAAACCGATTTGAACCAAAATCTCCAGACTCGAAATTGATTTGGGATCAAGCAATCGATTGTGAGCCTGATTGTGAGCCGTAATCGATTGCGAGGGTAATTTTGGAGCAAATTTAAAACACGGATTTTGAGGAGAGTTTTTCAAAATTTGAACTCCGTTTTTCAAATCTAAGGTTCCAAAATGTTGCCTGTTATAAAAGATTTCAATCCAAAGGCCATAGGTGCTCCTCACCCCCTATAAAAGGGAACTTTTTCCATTAAGGTAAAGAACTCCAACACTCCAAGCTGTTTTAGAGAGAGCTCCAAAGTTTACTATATTGAGAGCATCCCTCACTATGAAAAACACCATTGCCCACTGATTTTAAGCTTGAGTAGCTAACATCTTTCACTAGATTCACTCTCTCACTCTCTCCTCTTGAATACCATTCTACTACTTGTCAGCACCTAAATTTTGACTCGGACTAATTAATGGAGTCATATGGGTTCATTACAGCAAGAGACAAAGTCAGATCCTAAACCCCCCTGAATCCCAAATAGTTATGTGTTCTTAAAGGAAATTCTGGTCACAAATGCAATGTTAATATCCAAACTCCACCCAAGGATCAATCTGACTAAACCCTAATCTCTCCTGAAAACACCCTAGGACTACGATGGTCCTTAGCTTCAAACTATTAACTCTTTTATAAGCTTTTCTACACTGAAGCACCAAAATGCTAGCAAATTACCATTTTACCCCTATACCTCTAAAAAACCCAAATTCAGTATATGAGACTCATTTTCTTCAGGACTCCTCAGCCTTCATAAATCCTCCCACAGTAAGGCCCTCTTGAATTTGCCAACCTTTATAAGCCTTCTCACATTGAAGCATCAAAATGTTGACAAATTATTATTTTACCCTTACACCTTCAGAAATCCCAATTGAGCCCTATTGGACTCATTTTCTCTAAATCCTTTACAGTAAAGCCATCTTGAATTTACCAACCTTCGTAAGCCTTCTCACATTGAAGCAATAAAAGACTAGCAAATTACCCTTTTACCCCTATACCTTTAGAGATTTAAATCAAAGCCTATTTGAACTCATTTCCTCCAAAGCCTTCCAAAATTCCCTCTACAGTGAGGACATCTTGAATTTGCCAACTTTCGTAAGCCTTATCGCATTGAAGCAACAAAAGGCTAGCAAATTACCCTTTTACCCTTATCCACTTAGAGATTCAAATCAAAGCATATTTGAACTCATTTTCTCTACAACTTTCCAAAATTCCCTTTATAGTGAAGACATCTGGAAGTTAGCAACTTTTATAAGTTTTCTCACATTAAAATCCTGAAGGGCTGGCAAATTACCATTTTCTCGAGGTGAAGCGCAACTTGCCATATGGAGTCATGATCACATTGCTCCTTATCTCATGCAATGTGCAGTTTCTCGAGGATGCATTGGTCCTCAAGCAGTGTGTATGGATTGACAAGACATTTGTCAATCACATGGAGTGGAGTCACGCATTGCACAATTAACAAGTCGCAACTGTATTAACGGCTAGAGCACCACCTACAGTTGCACAGGGTAGTGATGGTCAACACCAGGGTATGGATGATCGTAGAGATGATGGTCATCACTTGATTGACACTTCTTCTTTCAGATGCAGGTTGGATTGACAATGTCGATGGTCATAGAGATGATGAAGATTGGGTTTTCCTCTGTAGTTTTCTATGAATTCTCTTAATTTTTGCACCCTACATTTTTGATAAAATGTTTCTTAATGTTTTCCCTTACTATTTACATGCTTCTTGGATGCCTTTAGATTCCTTGCATGAGTCTATTGTTTTCTTTGGTGAATTTTTTTAAATACATGTTGACTTATGGATATTCCATGGATTCCCATGTTAGGATCTTAGAATCCAAGTGTATATGTTTTAAGATGTTTGAAAATATATGTAGGATTGTATGACTTTCCTTTTTGATAGTATTAAAAAATGATTTATTTATGTTGCGCACATTTCTTAATCTTGCTGGCATAATTATATCATGAAAATACGGTTGCCTCTTGCATTATGATTGTGCAATATACTAAGTAATGGTAAGACAATGTAAGATGGCTAAAAATGGACAATATGCAAAACAAATAAATGATAAGAAAAATGAAATAAAATAAGTAAGAAAAGTAAAGACGACTGTCTAGATTATGAAGACCCTACTGTAGGGAGCTAAATGATGACTAGTGTTAAGAGAGATATAAAGGTAACTAAGATATTAAGAATAAATGGTATGATGACCCTTCTATTGAGGTCAAAATGCAATGATATGACGGTCCTCCCATTTGAGGTAAAAATGCAGCCATTTGGGATAATAATGCAATGGTAAGATGGCCCTCCCATTGAGGTATAAACAATGGTATGATGATGACCCTTATGGTTAGAGATAATGTGATATGTCAAAATGTAAGTAAGTGAAAGTAAAGTATAAAGTAAGTGAAGAAAAAATATAAGCAAGTGTAAAAAAGTGATACCAATTATAAGTACGCATGATTAAGTGTATGAGACCTTAAATGCCTCACTATTGAGAATGAAACTATGTTAATGAAGATGAGAAAGTTTATAAGACATATAAAATGAGTAAAAACTATAATAAGAAAGAAAGAATATTAAGGACAGAAGGAAAACACATAAGCTTCAAAAACAAAGTAAAGTCATAAGTCATGTAAATGAAGAAAAACATTAAGACAAAAAAATGAAAACACTTAAGTTTCATAAGAAAGAAAAAGTTCATAAGTTATGTAAGAAATAAAGTTTCATGAAAGGAGAAGAAAATACATAAGCTACTAATGAAAATACAAGTCCTTAATACGAGTAGGTAAAGAAAATGTTAAAAAACGAATGAAAGCTCAAAATTCTTTAAAAGAATATAAGTTCCTAAATTATGTAAGAAAACTGGAGATGCATGATGGTTCTACCATTGTGGTACAATTTAATGTTATGAAGATCAATGATAAGTGTTAAACAACTAATGAAAAGTGATAAGTAGATATTAAGATAAGGACAATGAAAGTTAATAAATGATAAATGAAGATATGATGAATGATAAGTAACAAGTAAGAAGGTGTGTTGATGTATGTAATCCCATGGACAAACTAAGTAGTGGTCTATGTCTTGTAAGTGTCTTATGCTCTCACAAGTTTAAGACATGAACACAAGGAGAATCAAAGATTTGAGAAAAAAATTAGAGACTACATCGGATTTGTCCCACCAATCAAGGTATAAAACATGCATTACATAACATTTTAAGACCTTAAAATGAATATAGACATGGTGGTAGATCCCTCACAAAACCCAAGGAAAGATGGCCTAAAGTCCAACCCTCAAAAGTGCCAAAACAAGAACTCAAGATGTTTCAGTCATGATCGATCACGAATTTCGTGATTGATCACGATCCAAATCATGGTCCAGTTATGAGATTCCCGAGAGCAAGGCCCCATCTCCCATAATCGATCACAAGGTGGGTCATGACTTAACTCTTAGACTCGTGATCAATCAGGGATCTCGCAATCGATCATGAGCCTAAGCCTGACTCGTGATCGATTAGGAGATCCGTGATTGATCACGAGCCATGATCGATCAGGGATCCCTCAATCGATCACAAGGGTATTTTTGAGAAAAAAATATGTATTTCAAGGTGAGATTTTCACATTTTGAACTCCGTTTTTTGAAATTTAAGGTTCTAAAGAGATACCCGTTTTAAAAGATTTCAATCCTAAGGTTGTGGGTGCTTCTCACCCCTATAAAAAGAAACTTTTCCTTTTAAGGCAAACACATTAAGCAAGCAAGAAAGTATTAGAAAGTTTACCAAATTGAGAGTCTCATCCTTTGAGAAAACCTTCATTCTCTTACTAGTTTTGAGCTTAAGTAGTTAACATCTCCACAAAAAATTCACTCTTTTTTCTCTCTTGAATATCAAGCTTTTACTATTGAGAACTTGTGGTGAGCTTCTCTTAAGAGCAAACTCACACTTGACTGGGGTCAAGGAGCACTAGAGCCAATGACTTGAAGTTTGGAGGTAGCTAAGGCAAACTAGCTCAACAAGGAGCACCCCATTTTGTGCATCTAGCAACATCAACCAACTTGTGGTAATACTTGCTTTCCTTTGTATTCATTTTCTTTATTAGTTTTTTTTGCTTCCGTTGGAGACATTGGAAGCTTGACTACCTCCACTGGAGACATTAGAAGTAGTACACACTTGGTGTGTGGAGACACTAGAAATAGTACACACTCGCTGTAGACACCGAGTGTTGTTGATTAGCTTGTTTTTGAGCAACTAATTAGGTTTTTGTATATTGACCTAGGTTGTAATAGTACCTAAATGAAATATATTTAAGTTTGATGGTGAGCTTTAGAAGAGTGAACGTAGGCTCTCATGCCGAACCACTATAAATCTTGTGTTATGGAATGAGTGTGTGATTGTTTGTCTCTTTACTTTATGCACATTACTACTATTGCACATTACTTGTTTGATAAAATACTTGAGTACACACTTTGTAACACACACACTTGAGTTAAGTTAAAAATGATTAAAATCAATCTAAATATTTATAAAAGGGGTAAGATAATTTTTAATATCCTATTCACCCCCCTTTTAGGATAACTTTAGAGAAATTTCAAGGTGAATGATAAGTACTAATGTTATGATAGATTTGTTGAGTGTAGAAGTAGAATTTCACATGTCTCATTATGCAAATGTGTTATGGTTGCTAATTGCTTGAGAATGATGCATACTTAGTTTGAAATGATTTGCATATGCATATTCATATTAAGAAAGTATAGTCTATGCTTGAAAAATCAATAAAACTGTCCATTGGGATGTACACTAGGTATCTTTATTATGGATGAATTATAAAATATTTACCATGTGATTATAAACACATATTGCTATGCATGTTGCCATGTAAAAATATGAGAAAAATGTCGTGTAAAGGTAGAATCATGCTTATTTGCATATGTCGATATTAGAAGAATGCTATGTATAAATTGAATAATGTGAATTGTCATGCATAGTTCGTACATAAAAAGCTATAATGATGAATGTATAGATTTTGTGATGACTAGTAGATGATGTATGTACACTAGCACATGCCTACACGCTAAAAATTGGTACGTATTCTAAATGTGGATATATTCAATATTTTTATATTAAAAGATTTGTGCTTTACCCGTTTGGTTTCCGTAGTAGGTTTTGTGTACCCATTTACGAGATGTGGATCTCACCTATTCATACCATTTTTCAGGTGATGTTTAGTGTAGTTACGTTATTTGGAGTGCTTAGAAATTGAAAAGGAGACAAGCGGTTGATACTTTTATCTTTTAGATATTTTAGTTCATTTTTAGACTCTTACTTTGTATTAGACTTTATTATGGGTTATACTAAGTTCAAAGTTTAGATTTCAAGATTTACAGTTTTATATTTTATTTTAGACGATGGAAGACTAGTTTTATAGATGGTATACTTTTATGGTTTATTTCTGTTGCACTTTTAAGATTATGACATTAGTGATTGATTCATTTCCACTGCATAAAATAAGTATAAGGTTAAGTTTTTAAGTAACCCTACAGGTTAAGATAGATACAAAATTTTATAATGATTTAAATATGAATTTGGTTAGTAGCACCTAGTTTCACACCTAAATAAGGTTATGAAATTTGGGTTTGTTACATTAGGTCTGATTTAAGTTCTTCATTTTTATGTTCTTAATACACTGTTATGATGTGCAATACATCCCCCATGCATGCTTCTTAAAGAAGGTTACACAGTAGAGACAAACCTTGTATCTGCTGGGTTCATTTTTGACCACAACACCTTGTTGAATGTTTTGTGATTTTTGTAGAGATTGGTTTGACCCCAAATTTTTATGGTAGGCCCTTGGATAGGTGGCCTACATGTAGTTAAAATTTCATGATTTTAGAGGACTTTTAGGTCTCGGATTGCTCCCCCCAAGTCTGACCTAAAAACAGTTTTTCTGTTTTTCTTCTTAACCCACCTGCAGTGTAGGAAGTTTTGTGATTTTTGTAGTTTGAGTTTGGCTTTGAATTTTTTACACAATACTCTTAAGAAGGTTCCCTACATCCTTCTAAATTCCCATAATTTTTGGACCTCTATAGGGGGTCCAAACAAACCAAAAGTTAGGCTATAGGAATTAGAAATGCTTGTTGGGCAAAAGTTTAGGCGTTTTTCAAATTCAGGCGTTGGGCAAAAGTTTAGGCATTTTTCAAATTCAGGCGTTGGACCCTAACTATGCAAATTATATATCATTGGAAAGATCTCTCTCAACTTTCTAAAGATACAATCAATACTCAATTATGACTTTTTTAGAGAGAGATATAGCCATTTGAGTGCGGACTGTATAGAACTAATGCCTGAAGTTTACCTATTAAAATTTAGGCATAGGGCAAAAAGTTTAGGTGTTTTTTAAATTCAAGCGTTGGACCCAACCCTTATAAATTATATACCATTGGAAATCTCTCTCACCTTTTCAAATAGACAAACCACAATCAATTATGATTTTTTTTTTCAAGAGATATGACCATTTGAGTGCAGGTTGTCCAGAACTAATGTTTGAATTTTACTTGTTAAAATTCAGGTGTTGGACAGAAAGTTCAAGCATTTGTCACATTCAGGCATTGGACCCAACCCCTACAAATTAGATATCATTGAAAATATCTCTCGGTTTCCCAAATAGACAAACGACACTCAATTATGAGTTTTGTGATGAGAGATATAGCTAGTTAAGTGTGGACTATCCAGAAATGACATCAAAATTCAAGTGTTTGGTAGAAAGTTTAAACATTTTTAAATTTAGGTGTTGAACCCAACCCCTACAAATTATATATCATTGAAAATATCTCTCTCAACTTTTCAAATAGATAAACCATACTCAATTATGAATTTTGTGGAGAGAGATATGGTCATTTGAATGCAGGTTATCCAAAATTGATATCTGAATTTTAACAGGTAAAATTCATGCGTTGAAGCGAATTTCAAGCATTCTAATTTCCAACTTAGCTTCATTATTCAATTCTTGTTTATCAATATTTTTATGCTATGTTTAAGATTATTTCATTTCACATAATCGCATGCTTCTTTGTCATGTTTCCTTTTAGTTTTACATGTAAATATGTATGTATGCACGCATGTGCATGGCCTAGAGGACCAACCACTATAGGTACCTCTTCCAATTGTGAAATAAACCCTAGTAGGTTCAACCATATGCTTATAATTCTTAAGTGTATCCGTTACTTGAATCTTCCTTGAGGGACAATGCTAGTGTTGTGGCTGCTGCATCAAAGCAATCAGGCTGTGTAACCCTACCCAATCACTACTTTTTATCCCTTCTTGACTTTTTGCCTTCTCCGCCTTATCCTAAGGTCATGTCGTAGTGAGTTGCAACCCAAAGACCCTAAGACTTGGCCATAACCTAATCATTTCCTTAAAATATATTTACATAGGTTTGAAATAGTCTTGATCCCCATTTCACTAACTTAATCATATATTTCAACAATGAAGTATACTCAGTAAGTATGTGAATGGACTAAAATGAACTACCCTAGATCATTCTCACAGTCAGACGTATTTGACTATCGAAACTTACACACATATAAACCCCTATAAATACATGTAGTTTAATCCTAACATACCATTAAGAACCTGAACAACACAAGATCGGGTATGTAGGTAGCTTGTAACTATGTTTTAAGAGCAACTGTAGTGATCACACTACCGAGAGGTCTAGACTAATAAATTTACATCTAACAGACACACAACCCTATAGCACTTTATAACATGTATGGTATGAGAAGCCACCCTAAAAGTATGGGTGATTGGGTTTCCTAACACCTTCCTCAACAGCAACAAAACAACTTACCCTACTCTTTTAGAGAATCATACCGGTATTAGGAATTGATATACTAGACCTTAGGATCTATGATAGAATTTAGGATCTAGATTTGAAGCCGATATCCAACTCTATCAGTAAACCCGAGTTAGTGACAACTCTCAAAAAGCCTGACATTAGTCAACCACATGATCAAATCTTAACATCCCCCTAATGAATCATCATTTCACTCAATTAACCATCAAGTAGACACTAGAGATGCAATAGCCGACGAAGTGGGGGTTGGAACCGAAAGAGATGCGATAGAGGTGTGAGCCTTTCCTTTTTCCCAATGCCCACAACATCCCTGCTTTAACTCAAACATATTTACCAACATAGCTTTACTCACTTAGTTGTGGCCACGATCTTTTGTGTTCTTAAGCACATTTGATGTCTTCTTGAATATTACATAGGTGTAGAACTTGACACCTTCAATTGAGAAAATGATGAACTGAACTTGAAGGATGTGAAGGCTTGGAAACTTGAGTGATGGATGCTTGAACAATATTGATGCTTAAGTGTTGGGTGCTTAAGATTTTTGGATCTTACAAGCTTAATGAATGAATGAATGAAAATTACCCTCAACATGTGGAATCAGGTATTTATAGAGGTATGTGCGAATAAGTTTGACTACAAATCGCCAGCTAATTTCTTGGCAACGAATGAGAATCCTTATTGATTTCCAATTTCCATTTTCTAGAAACCTTGCTGTTGTGACCAAATGCATGTCATTCATCCAACTTGATGCAAGATCAGAGACTACAAATGAATCCTTGACCATTTGGAACGTGATTATTTTTATTATTTGATCCTAACTTTGTTGCTGTTTCATAAGATTTGATAGATGAGGAGAATGACTATAGATTGTGTCCTTATTAGTGTAGGAATGTCTCTTTAATGACTTATATGAATTAGCTGATGTGCAAATGCTTTGAGCTATTTCATTAGATTTAAGGGTGTTTTATTAGTCTAAAATTACCTTAATCGTGATTTTATCATTTTACAACATTTGGGTTTTCTACCTTCCTCAGTAGCGATTTAGTTCTCAGTCGCAAATCACAGATCGTAATTAGACCAGTCAGTCGTGATTGATGTGTTTCAATTGCAATTCTCACAAATTTTCCTTGTCAATAGCGAGATGGACAACCAAGATTGTATCCTTGGTACATTGAGATAGAGATTCCACTAAATCTGTAAATAAGAGGCGGTCATAGAACTCAAGGTATCTAATCAATCCCCAAAACATAAAATTCTAATCCAACATCTTCGATCTGGGACTCTTAATCCCTTTCTTTTTTATTTTTTGGTAAATGGGACTCGTAATCCTTGGAATATAAAAATTGGTCATAGAGCCTCACGGTATCCTAACAACCTCTAAGACAAAGTTATAATCTAACGTTTTTGACGTAACTAACACGGAACCCCCGCTGTCCTCCACGTATCAGCTCTTAATCCTTCGTATATCCATTCTTTAAGAACGAAAATTTTGCAATCTTTTCTATTCAAACAAATGTTCTATGATGAAAAAAAGTTTTGTAGTCTTTGCTATGAATTATAAACTGAGACATGATATGTTGGGATTAATAACAAAGTGCTCAGTTGAAAAAGTAGGTATAAAAGGAGAGGACAAAGTGTCTGTAGTGTTTATGGTGTTAGGGGTTCAGAAAAGCGTTCAGGTGTAAAAAGAAAGACCGAATTCAAGAACACGTCATATATCAATCAATGGCATGCCTACATAGTCCTGTGTCAACACAGACAATCATTTTCTGGCAGCACCTAATTCAAAAACACATGATGTGTATATCTGTGACACACCTACAGGTTTTTTCATCATAGAATCTTTTTCCCTTTTCTAATTCAGAGAGGACTGTGTCCGCTCCCCTTAACTAATGCTAACTCTGCTCCTTGTCAGGGGGCAGGTATATCACCGCCTATGTTAACCTCCGCTCCTTGTCAGGGAGCAGGCATATCAGCACCTATCACTTTTCATTGCTGATGTGTCTGCCCCTTGACAGGGAGCGGAGGTTAGCAGTTTTTAGGGAAGCGGACACAATCCTCCATCTTTCTAATTGGGTAGAGAGCCTGATGGATGGACAATTAACTACAGTAATTTTTTCTCACCAACTAAAATCACCTAAAGGTAGGACTGACATCAGGGGTTGTCACATCAGTGCCAAAAAGTGAAAAGCATTTCCCAAAAAGTATAGGTCACTTTTTCGATGCTAATGTGTCAGTCCTACCTTAGGGTGACTTTAATTGGTCCTACCAAATCCAAGGTCATTTTTCACACATCATATATGGATAAATGCCCAGTGCCTAATGGATGTATTTTGACAAATACACATGGATACTTATTTACTGGAGACAACCTTCTTTATCCCTTGCCTATTTACCAAGACACCCTTTGTCAGGCATGTCACCCGTTAGTTCGTCCTGGTGAGCTTTCTGTTTCCCAATTTCACGAAGTTTGTTATTGTCAGTTGTCACAGAAGTTGAAATCCACATAGTAAACAAACTCCCACTTTTGTTATACAAAAAGCGCCTTGGCAGACACGTAAATGGTGATGATAAAATTTGTTCTTACCTTTATCAACTGTCAAGCGCAGGCATGGAATTATCAGGCAGGGGTCCTAATGGCCGCAACTCAATGCCTTCGATGATAAGCCCACGTTTCCAATGATTACCCTTAATTTCCCTCAGAACCATCTTCACCTCCC
>JAOXJP010240044.1:0-23325 GCA_025762735.1 Platanus orientalis | reverse complement strand
GTCACATTAAGATTAGAAACTGCATAACGTTAAAAGTAAATGAGCCATTTGCAGTTTCTAACAGCAGATTTCTAACAGTTAAATCTACTTGTATCTTTTCGAAGACAAAAAACCTGTGACATATACACCACACTCCACCTTGACTCACATTCTGAAACCACACTAGAAAAATCTATACTTGTCATTCTTAGTAAATTATGTGCCATATATACATAGAATGCACCTCTACCTTTAATCTGAATCATAACTTGTTTACTATCACCACAAACAATCATTGGCCTTGAAGAATCATTGTTATACATACCATCGGATCAATTTGGTCCTAACACCATCTAATTCAATCATAACACGGTCAATGTGCATGTGTAGCAACCCCATGCTAACTCGTCTAATCAACTTTGGAGAAAGACTTCAATCCGTCATCTCAAACTGCAAGAATTATCTCACCATTGTCTGTCATTTAGAAACCTGTAACACCTGTCTTTGCTCCAACTGCAAAAGAAACTCTACATAAATGCTTGTGATTCCATGCATCTCATTTCTAGTTACCCTTCGAGGTTAAAAGAATACTATTAATCACCGTATTCCTCATTAAACAACATAAACCATCATCCATCTCCATGGATTTTCTTTTGTTTCCCTGTAACATTACATTGAACTCTGGTAATGAAGAACTTGTTCTTGATTCTTATCATCCATGACTAAACCTAGCTATCTGATACCACTTGTATTTCGCAACAATTATTCTAGTACGAATAACAAGAAAAATAAATAAAATAAGATAAGAGCACATAAAAATAAGACATTATGATTTATGTCATTTGGCGATGTGTTTACATCTACAGGAGAGAAACAAGCTTCTTCACTATGAAAATATGAAATCTATATAAAGAAGTGTAATTTTTGCAACCCAAAAACCCACACTGTTTTCCCTTGTACACATTCTCCCTCCTCACACTCTCAAACCCTTGAAGAAACCCCAAAAAGAACCTCTTGCGGTTGTTGCTCCTTATCACTTTTCCTTTTATTTTTTAATCTTATATATTAGGGTTTTACCCTACCCATTGTCATTATTAGAGTCTTCTTAACTCCAATAACCTCCCACTGTGGATCTTCTCAAGGTCCCACGGTTGGAAGAAAGCCAAAATCCAACAAGTATTAATTTTACTTATGTGAGAAACCAATATTTTCATTCATATAAATCAATGAAAATATGGTTTTTTCGGAAAATGCACTACTTACTATAAGTAAATATGAACACCCGATGTGTTGTCCAACTCATAGAATCAGCAAAACTTTCCAAGGAAGGAGAGAGAGAGAGAGAGAGAGAGTCTTTGTTTGAGATAAATTGGCTAATTTAGGTGTTAGTTGTGAATAATTACGTAAACTGGCAGCATGTGCTTATCTGGTAATCCCTTCTTTGATTCAAATGAAATGAATAACATTGAAATAGTGTTTGACAGTGATCATGTGAGTGCTCAAACTTCCTACTAAGATCTTTTTGTTTTGTCTGTTCTATCCTTTTGTCTTTCTTTAGTAAAAACCTAATCTTTTACACCTAATCTCCTCTTTGTCTGTGACCCTACACAGCTGCCACGACAAAGCTACTGAAGACGAAAATGAGCTCATTTTCCGTCGGTCTCCAAGGGAGAATCAATACTTTTTTTTTAGAGAACTCTATGCTGAGTTGCCTAATGCTAACTATCCCTAGGTAGGAAGGTGTCCATTCTCCCAATTAACAGAATTTCGGGTCTTTGTAGACTTGAAAGGGTGACTGTACTGAGAAGGTTTAAACTTTAATGATTGCTTTATTTGCTTTCAGGTAAAGCAAGTTCATTGGTTTCATAATTGGTCCTTTCATTTTATTTTTCTTTGGTCGCCATTGTTCTAGCTAGGGGTGGCAAATTACCCTCCCAACCCCAATGCAGATCAAACTTGGGTCAGTTCTAGGTGATGATTTACAACTCAAACCAGAACAACCCTAACTAAATTTTCTTCTTACTTATAATTTTGTTAGACTTTATTGGAACAGAAATACCCAGCTTACCTACCCCTTTTGTCTGGGCTTAAGGGTCAAATGACATTAACATGGTCGATTTCGTGTAGGGCACTTCCCAACCTGACCTGAATTGGATCTGACTTTACTTTGTCAACCCTTAATACTAAGCTTAGGAAATGAGGTGGGTAATGTTTATTTCCATCAAACTTGTACAATAAGTATTCTATAGTATATGTAAACATTCACATACACATACATATATACATGAACCATTGTGGCAAATTCGCTTTTAAATCACTAACAACACATCCAACATTACAATCACACGGTTGCATGTTTGATCCCAGCAAACTTTTCAGCATGAGATAAAATATTCTACACTACACATTCAATAGAATATCTAGGGTTCTATCCAAAATTCACCATTGCTAAGTAAACATGTAGGGATTAATCTTTCTAATTTGCTGATTAGAAAACACAGAAGTAAAATAAACCCTCTCTCTCTCTCTCACACACACACACACACCTACACATGCTGAAACACTGTCTAATATCATGTAGAGAAACAAAATTACAATATTTGGTCAGACCGTGCTTGGCGGCCACCTGTATTGAAATCATTTCATTTCAAATTTCCAAAGCATTCATAGTAACAAGGTGTAGGTTCAAAATGAACTCATTCAGATTTATACTAGATAACATATATCATTTCATTTTATAAAAAACTTAAGGCGACTTCATTTCTAATATTAGTTAACAAATCAGTATAAATCTGAATGAGTTCATTTTGAATCGTCGCTGTGTGGCTAAAAATGTCTACTTGGAAATTTGAAATGAACTGATTACATTACAGGTGACTGCCAAACAGGCCCTTAGTAAATTCCCATTATCTTTCAAAACGGTTGTGTAAACATTCAAAGAAATAGATCAATTTTAGATTGATTAGTCAGGGTAATCTACCATTAACATGCTGCGATTGTCTATAATGTGACACAGACAGAAAACACTAGACGTTAATTATAGTTTGAGGGCTGTAGAGGATATTTGGAGTGATTTTAAATAGACAACTATAAATGAGACAGAAACTAGATGGTGAGACCTATCATTATTGTGGTTGGCCAAGAAAACCTGAATTCCACTCTTGGATCTTCTGCTTATCGAACACAATTTTTCAATTGGTGGGCTTGTTAAACTAGATGGTTTTAGAACTGTCTAACAATAGGATCCTCACAATCAACTTATGAAGAAGACAAACAATGAATACACTCTTCATTGACTTTAACCACACCATCGATCTTCTTGTTCTTTTGCAAAAACACTTAAGCTTCTAGGGTTTTGGTCTTCTACCCTTTAGTTTACCACTTAAGTTTCTAGGGTTTTGGTCTTCTACCCTTTACTACTTAAGGTAAAGGAATCAAAACAAATGTGAGAAGAAAAGGGAAGGGACCAGCCTATATGTATATATATAGTGCATGAATGAGCGTTGCTTTCCTTCCTTGGACATCTACATGTTCCTTTGTGCATTTTCTTCTCACATACAACCACTTGCACATGACGTTTACCTATCAGAAATATGAATTCTCCTATACGCTAAAAAAAGGAAAAAGACTTAGAGAGAATTTATTAATGAGAGAACATAGAGAGAGACATTGGATGTAAGAGATGATCTCAGCCCTGATGGAATGGGTGGCTGAGAATCACGTCCACAAAAGAACAAATTAGTACTTGTTGAGGAGTTCACTGCACATTTCAACTCCATCCAAACGCATGCTAAAAATATGTAACATGTGATTGTGTTTTCTCATGATTTCTTTTTTGGTGGTTTTGTTTTCTAATTTTTCCTTCCTTTTTCTATACTCCATGCTACAAGAATATATAAAAGCCACCAAACATCCTCATCCATTACTAGGGGATAATGATATAAGATACAGTCATCGGTTGCCACATCATGGTATATATTAAGAGACCCTTATCCTGACTAGGTAGGTCTGCCATAAGATTCCATCGTTTCATTCTATGTAGAGCCACATCTTCTGTTAGATCGTATGTACTCGTGTCTTTAGCCAAACCATTTAAACATAAACTCAGGATATGAACACATATGTCGGTTCTCCAAGAAATCTAAAACATTTTTTGACAGCCACCATGCATGATCATGGAAAATAAAGGACCCCCCAATTGGAGTTGTCCTTTTCCTAACTCAAGAGCATCTATTTATAGCTGGTAGTATTAATGGAAAAAAAAAATTAGGTGAGAACAAATCTCGTGAGAACTGTGAAAACGGCATCAGGGTGCAGACACATCAGCTCCGAAAAGTGATTAGTGCCCCCCAAAAAGTGTAAATCACTTTTCAGTACTGATGCATCAGCCCCTCTGGTGCCGTTTGCATATAATCCAAGCCCGGTATTAATGGATGCAAATTGCTTTTTTCGTAATTAATAATTTGCTCATTTAGTCTTTGCCTAGGCATTAGGTATCAACAAAAATAGACAAAACAGCTTCTAATTAGGTAAGACAAGGGTTTTGGCTAGACCCATGCTGTTAAGGAAACTACTGGGTCTCTAGCCTGGTCCCCCTCCACATAGCCACATCAGCTGGGCCATAATTTCGCCTCCCACTGTTGACCATGTCGCTAAAAATATGGGTTTAGCTGTGGAGGTGGGCAATTACACCATTGCAGTCTGATATAGACCTTCAAATTGATACACCACACTTCACATACACTCCCAATCCAGTCCAAATACCTACCAATCTTTTTGATCTGCCATTTTCGCAGCCCGCGGTCAGTTTTGATAACACGAAACCAGTTCCATATTATGAATAAACAGTCCATATAATCTTTTGTTACTTTCGGTCGTAAGTGATTGAACAATTCGTCTGGAAATCAAGCTTGACTCCAAGAACCGAATTTGTTGAAAGAAGGAAGCAGGAAAGGATTAACACCTTCTATAGAGGAGCCTAAAAGAATGATTCAATCATTAGGAACTAAGATTGAAGTGCAACAAATTCATCAAAAAAAAAAAAAAAAAAACAACTGCAACATTGACTTCGACGACATGGTTAATCACATTTTAGCTAGGACTAACTACGCTAAGCATAATGATCACAAATATATCGAGAAGACCAGTTAATTATTCTAGCTAATTAACGATCTTCTGCAGGCACCAGTTTTGTGCAATTGGAAGTAATAGAAGTGTTGGCAAGTAGTGTGGAAGTTTTTGAGGCAAAAGCAGAAATTAGTCTATGGCCCCTGCCAATGCAAGCCTCATAAGTTTTTGTTAATCTCAAAGTGTATGAATATTAACTATGTGTTGCAGACAAATTTCTTGATTTTCAATCTATAAGTACAGCGAAGGTAAACGCTAACTACGGTCCCCCATTCTCAGGTTTACAAATGTACATGGGTGTGGGTCCTGTGGGATTAACCTTGGTTTGGTGATCATTAGACCCTAAGGACAATATATTATCCTCATCTACAGCCATAGCCTGTGCTCAAGGGTGTGTGATCCTATCCACCATTCCATTGTTACAGTCTTACAGACTTCCTGTTGTTACATTCTAATGGAGGAGAACCATGAAAGGTAGGGTTGCTAATAGGCAAGGTTTTCCAATGATGGGCTTCTTAAGCCTTAATATGGGCTTGTACATGGACTGCACATATGGGCCCAATGGATTGGCATCATCTCAGTCTTGGGGCGCACTAAATACATGGGCTGGGCTTGTTACAAAATTAAGCTGTGCCAGGAATATGACAATGCACCCAAACTTGGGCCAGACTTGGGTCCGTGATAGTCAGATCCGGGCTTGTGCGTGGCTTAGGATCTGCCAGTGGGTTGACTTCGTGTCTATTACAATGACAGGACTAGTATGTTAATTTGTTAAGATGGAGTGTGGACCATGGACTACCAGAGACTTAACTACAGGCGGCCTAGAGTTGAGTCTAACTTGGGTGAGTTTCTAGTTTTGGCTAACTGAGTTTCGAGTTAAATCCGAGGAGAATAATGAAGGGGTCAACGAAAATGAAACATCTAACTAAAAAACAATAACAACAATACTTTAAGTGATTATTCATTTGCCCATCTCCTTCAGGAGGAAAAATAACAGAATTAACCTAATGAGCGTTTGGTAACCTTCCTAAGTGGTTGAGTGTCTTTAATTGACACGACTCTAGTGAGAGTCATGTTGTGCCTTCGTATGGAACTTGCCAAAACAAACAGCAAGTAAGTTGGTTTTAGGGTTTTTTTTTGTTTTTGGGGGTATAAAACTCATATTAGTGGGATTCTTTTAGGGTTCTCTCTCTTAAATGTTAATAGGGTTTGGAAGAGAAAGGAGGCATCCGATAAAGTTCTTACAATCTCTGGTTTTATATAGTGAAAGCTCTCTTGATCGTCTTTGCCCGTAGACATAGGCTTTAAACCGAACCACATTAAATCGTCATGTGCTTTGAGTGTGTGTTGTTTGAATCAATTTCTTATTCTATTTATTGTTGCGTACAATCCAAATCTAGGCTTCCGCACAACACAAAGAATTCATTATCCGTTTTTTCTCTTGGGAAGAATGAGAAAAAAAGGAGAATGCATTCTTTGGAAGGTTAAAAGTTACCATTTTTCACTAAGAAACAAATAAAATAGTAGAGAAAAAAAGAAAAACTGAAGGGGTGTTAAGAGTCTAATCTAATGCATTTCCAAAAGCCCTATGACTGATGGAAAAGCATTAGGTTAGGCTCTTAATCTTTGGGATCGTAACATTCCACCATGCTCTACGGCCGACGTCTTGATGGCCCTACTTTGTGGTGGAACTCATTTTGGCCACTCATCCAAGTAGTCCTTTTCACCTATGATAGCTTTCACTCTGACTATGTAGCTTTTTCCACCTTTTTGTGATGACTTTCACTTTGGCACAGGTAGCCATTTCCACATCGCAACAACTTTCACTCTGGTCTAAGTTGCCTTCACCATAGGTCGCCTCTTCTATAACTCAAAGTTAGGACGTGATGTTGGCTCTGATACCAATTGATGGAAACATGCTAGGTTAGGTTATGCTCTTAACCTCTGGCATTGTAACAGGGGGTTCACAATAGGACAAGTTGAAGTAATCGAATGGGAATTTCATTTTTTTCTTTTAAATTTTTTATAATGTATGAAATTTTTTGCATTAGTATGTGAGATTTATTCTGAAAATGGTGTTTGAGAAGAAGCAACTCATTCCAAGCTCTACCATGAAGGAAAAGGAGAAGCGAAAAACATCCACAAAATGTCTTGTTTTGCACACAACCACATTCAGGAGAGAATCAGGGTCTATTCTGGTGTTGGCTAAATAAGAATCTTACCATTCCATTTTGTCAGTTGCCATAACCATTAAATATAATAGGTATATTAACTCATATCTCCCCTATCATCTTAGGGTTTTGGGATAGTTGGTTCTTTCACTTTTATTATGGTATTGAAGCAATGATAGGTCGCATGGACACAATTATTCTCCTAGGCTTCTTGTGCACACATGTGCATGTTCTGTAGACTCACACTTTAGCACCCCCACGTTCATGAGAGGGAATGTTGAACTTAAAATATGATTAATGTTGTAACTCATCACTCTCCTAAATTCACAAAACAATGGGTAAGAGATGTGAACCTACCAGTCCATTGTATCATAGTTAGCCTGAAATTGAACCTGAACCTATTCAAAATCTTGCAAAACCTAAGGCCAGGCCATGGGTCAAGGTTTGTATCTGAACTAAGCGTATTTAAATCTAGCAAAGCCTTAGGCCAGGCTAGGCACAACGACACCCCTTACAGGTTCCACAACTTGATCAAATTTAGGGCGCACACACACACACACACACACACACACGAGCGCATGCCAAATGCATTTTCTTTAAACACCTGTTGTCAAAAACCATTTTTTTAAAATAATAATAATAATAATAATAAACCCTAAATGTCACAAAGCATCCAAGATCTTCTCGTGTCAGCTTAAAGTCTTCTTAACGTCTTGCCTATCTGGGAGTGCAACGTGTGGTGAAAAAATTAAAACATCTGAATAAATCAATTTTTTGTTTAAAATTTTTCTCCATGTGTCGCACTACAAAATGGGCAAGATGTTAACAAGACTTTAGCAGATGAGAGGATCTGGACTGATCACAATGATGCACTGCTATTGTACCACAAAATGTAGTTCACATTGTTGTTTTTGTTTGTACCAAGTTGCTAGGTACACATTGTGCCTCATAAATTGTTCTAGACAGCAAGGCATCTCAAATAAATTGTTTGAGATGCCTTCCTAGACTTGGAATGTCATTCTGTTAGGATGGGGGTTTTCGCGATCTTAGCCTCAAAAAGATGGTTTAGATTCAATCTGGTCTCGTATGGCCTGTTAAGACCTGTTTGACCTAACAGGTCAACATGTCACCAAACAAGGGTGGTTTGGATCCTGTCTAGCGTCCTTTTTTTTGGTGGCATGTCGACCTGTTAGGCCAGACAAGTCCTAACAAGCCATAAGGAGGCCGGACAGGATCCAAACTGTCAAAAAGATTGTTATTGAGGCGGATTCTCTTGAGGTCATCTAGTTTTTAAAAGGCAATTTGGAGGATTGCCCTGTCTTTTCTGCTCTCATCACTATCTAGATGCTTAAGCTTGCATGGCTTAAGAAAGCCCCTCAGGTGGAAGTTTCAGTTGTTTAATGATATTCTCCACCAACAAAAAAAAGGCAGCTCTTCAACGATGCATTGTATTTACCCATCAGAAATTTGAATCCAGCCACGGCAATACTTGAACAAGGTGATATTGCATTCGGCTGGAATTTGGTACCACCCGACCTAGGTCAGTATGGTATTCAGGGATGAACACATCAGTGCCAAAAAGTGATTAATACTTTTTGGGGAATGCTTTTCACTTTTTGAAGCTGATGTGTCAGCTCCTTATGCCTAAGGTGACCTTGATTGACCTAAGGTGTTCGTACCTAATGGGATATATTAGAAATACAAAGATAAATGGGTAGATAATGTCTGGGAATGCTAATTTTACTATTAAAAAAATGTTTCCTAGCATTTGACAATTTCCTTGTAGTTTTGCCACATATTCATGCACTACAGATTGACGTGTGAAGTGTTTTTAAGTTTGGTGCCTCTTTTTGGACACATACTTTTTAAAATGAACACCTTTTGTGACAATAATAACCCTAATCATACCACATGTCAGCCCATGGCATGGTCACAAAAAATTTGCTTCCCCCCACGAAAATTTTCAGAAATATCCACGAAAATCATCTCAAACTTACAGTCGGGAGCCTGTGACTAGTAACCATAGTGTGGATGGCAATGAGCTGGTTTAGCCCAGCTAGTCTCAAGACAGGTCTTGGACCAGGGACCCAACGAGTGGGGATCAGTGTGAATCGCAGACCAACCTGGGCCAGTGTTGGGCTTGGATGTTCTCGTTCCCTAGCCTAGTTTTATTACATACATTAGCTAGTGCTGAACTGACCTGGAATCAGCTGAACTAGGCTCGGCCCACCGACTCCTGGCCCAACATCATAAATGCAACTCTCTCTCTCTCTCTCTCTCCCCTCCTCTTTTTCCCTAGGAATGTTGTAACATTTCTTTCCCAGAAAATGGGAAAAAGCTAGAAAAAAACAGCCATGCCCAAAAGCCGAAGGGGCCAATGAGGTGATTATCTTTCTGGGTGGCTCATGATCTTGTTGAATATTCTAATATGGTAAACCGGGCTAAAATGCAACCTTTCCGAAGGTAGTAATGATACTTCTATCCTCAGTATTTTCTGGGTTGAACAAACGAACTACACCAGCCAAATGGGAGATACAAATAAGAAGCATTAATCATGAATACTCCAAACAAACCAGATAAATGTGTGTATGAAATCAATAACTGCAACATATCTAGACTATCCAGAAACCAATAATTAGTATTTCCTCACATAAGCTTCTATTGATGCCCAAGTAAAAGTGACTAGGGCTCATACATATATTGTTCACAAATACCATTCACCTTGTTTTGAATGTGCAAGCAAATGTCCATCAACTAAATATTTTGAAAAGAGATGGCTTTGAGGATCTTCTGTCCCCTAACCAGTGTTGCATATGGACACCAATGGCATCCAAGTACGAGCTACTCCTGCCATGGAACCCCACCACCTTCCCTTCCGTCGTCGTCGAAGTGAAAAAGGTTCCAATTTCTTCTCCATAAGGGCCATACCTCCCTCTACTGGTGTAAAATGTGAGGGACCTTATAACATTCAGCCGCTCGTCTCTGCCTATGGACCCATAGAAGCCACTGATGCAGGTGACAACTTCATTGGGGTACTCGAATTTGATCTAAATGTCACAGGGAAAGAAGAAAACACATTAGGAAGGAGATCAGTAGAGTAATATGTTTAGAACATGACAAGTTAGCAATTTGAACATAATCTACCCTATTTGTGGTGTCTCCGCCGCCGCCTCCGTGTCTGACAGACCAAACAGATTGTCCATTCCGATCATACTCTATCTGTATAGAGCAAATGGCTTCTCCTCTTGTTAAAAAGATCTGCTTAATCCCAGAAAATACTCCATCATCCCATGGTCTACCTCCATCACCACCCCATGGACCTGGTCCACATGGAGATGGTTCTTTTACCACCCCATAGGCTGCCTGAAAAAGGGTTAGAGCTTAAGATATAGATAGGGGCTTGAAGAATTTATACTATTGATGGAAGTGCTTTGTATTGAATATATGATGTTATTCTGTTTTAGAATATATCTAGTTTTTATTTATTTATTTTATATTACTTAATAAAGCCATTATAAGATTTGGAAGCTTGGAGACTAGGTGAAAAAGAAAGGAAAAAAAAAAAAAAAAACCCATCATAAACAGTCTCAGTAGAACAAAAAGAGCTCTAAAGTTGAAAATATTGTATCACATAATTTGTACAATTTCTTCTTAAATAAATGAAAATTTCTGGACATTCTAATAGTTTATATTCCTATTGAATTTCTAAGAGTTTGTGTTAATTAATTATCAGATTAGAGATTATAAATGGTCTCCTATGATTTGAAGTTTGTTCCTCCTGGTATTCTATAAACTATTAGAGGATGTTAAGTACTAGAAATTAAGCAAATAAGTAATGTAGCGTTTGGATAAACTTATTTTTAACAACTTATGACTTCTAGCACTCCAGAAGTCATAAGTCCCTATGGTTTGGTGTTTGGTTTGCAAATTAAAAAAGTACTTATGCTTAAGTCATAAGAGTAAAGAATCAACTTATTTTTAAGTTGGGATCCAACAACTTACCAGATAAATTGAACCATTGACTTATGTGAAAAATTGTAAAACCCTGTAAATATAAATAATTTATTCTTTAAGTCAAAAGTCAATTATAAGTTTATCCAAACACTACTAAGTCTTAAGCACATGAATACATATACATATGAACTTACTTTTATGTATTTATGAACATACAAAATGAAGTTCATTTATTATTTTAACGAAGAAGAAAAAGTTAATCTTCATGAAATACCTCCTCTCTTGGTACTCCTTTTGCTAGTGCTAGTTTATTCGACCACTGAGGATTATCCACCTCAGCAATTGCCATGTCACTCATGTTTAATGAATTTGTAGGAGAAGGTTGTGGCAGTGATAATTTCCCTTCCAGTACATGAACTCCAATACCATCTATGAACCATCCCTTTCTTCCATGGAATCCTACAATCATCCCTTCTTTAAAGTTGGAGGAAAAGAAGGTCCCTTGTTCATCCCCATATGGTCCATACTTCTTCTTTAATGTGTGAAACGTGAGGGATTTAATCACATTTGGTCCCATGAACATTGTAGGTCCATAATAGCCAGATATGTGCGTCAAGGCATCGTACGGATAATCAAACACTATCTGCACAACAAGAACAAATATTTCAGGAAAAAAAAGTTTTACAGTTAGAAGTAGTAGTAATTTGAACAAATGATAACTATAGTAGCTCTGCCGGTGTCTGTATTTAAATGCTTTATATCTTTTGCACTGCCGATCCTAAGCCAAATAAAGGAGGGTTGTGTTAGGTTGAAAACCAACACAAAACCCTATTCAAAACAATTAAACATGATAAACATGGAATTAGGGCTGTGCACTGGGCCAGGTGTAGCCTGAAGGTTGGTCTGAAAGGCCCAGTCCAAGACTAGGCTCAACAGAATCCTGGGCCTTAAATTGAAGCCCAATTTTTTGTTTGGATCATACTTGGGCCTACCCTGGCCCATCCCAAGGCCCAAGGATTCGATGCTTAAGGCCTAAATCCCATTATATATAAATTTGTATACGTTTTATACACATTTTTATAAAAATGTGTATTTTTATTTGAATATGGAGTGCTTTAAAAAAATAGTTGTATATAATATATTAAAGTACCTTGGCTGACCCAAGGCCCATATAATAAATATGGGCCAGGCTTGGGCCTTGACTTAGGAGTTTTTTTCCAGGCCCGAGCCTGTAATGTTCAAAACTAGGCCTGCTCCGGTACTACTAAGGCTCAACCCAGACCCAATCCATGCACACCCCTACATGGAATTCAACTTTCAAGTTTCATAAGCTTGTTTCATACCTTATCCGATTTAATTGACCCGCTTCCGCCATTCTTGTTTCCCCATATAGCTTGCCCATTTCGATCATATAGAACTTTCATTGAAACGATACTGATATTACGAGTTAAATTAATTTGCCGAACACCTGTATACATTCCATCGTCAAATATGTTACCACCATTACCTCCCCAAGGTCCATACGATACGGGTCCCTCGCCACTTGAGGACCCTTTGCCGGGATACCATTGATAACCAGACCGCTGAAAATGAAGCTATATTAAAGGATGCTCTATGCACAACAAACTCCATAAACATTAATGGTGTTAATCAAGTTATAAGCTAAGTGTTACAAAGTTGTCTCACCTTGTCTTCCAAGTCCCCTTCACTGAATTCTCGACTACTTGAAGTTTGCATTGAGAAGTTGTTTTGCAAAATCTTGTTGTTCTCATCCTTTTGTTTGACAGCAAGAACAATGTCATAGTCTTTGCCAATACTTCCTTGGACTACAGTGTAGCCCATTTTATCGGTTCCATTGGGGATGAAGCTTTGGGAAGGAATTAGAGCTTTGGATGGATTGGGTTTGTAGAGAGGCTTCAAATACACTCCAATAGCATCGAGATACCAACCAACCTTTCCATGGAATCCAACAATTTTGCCACCAGTCATTGGGAATGAGAAATGGGTTCCTAGTTCGATACCAAATGGTCCATATATCTTTTTGTTGCTTTCAAAGGTAAGTGATCGAACAAAGACAGGCCCCCATTCATTGATACTACCATAGTGCCCATGAATTGAAGTGAGATACTCGTCTGGAAAATCAAGCTTGACCTGCAGGAGGTGGATTTTCAAAGTGGGTTTTTGCCATTTGAAAGCATTTGAAGGTTTGGTAAGTGTATAGGTGGCAATGGGTCGGGTTGTCCACCGAGTCCAACTGCTACGTATCCAACCCGATGTTGATGGGTCCATTTGTAAAAGATGGTTTACATCTGGTCCATGGATACTTGGACTAAGAAAAGCCCAACCAATCCCAACCTGATCGGTTTTCGAATGGGAAATTGGGATTAGACCAGGCCTCACCTGGAAAAGAAATGGGCGGGTTGGTGAGTCAGCCAGGGATGGCTTGACTGGGGATGTGGGTATAAGGTATTGCATGCATGCAAGGGTTTTGTGGTATCCGACTTGCAGTGACCCACCTTTCCATGGATCTAACCCAAAAAAATTAAAAAAAAAAAAATCATGACTATAACCATAAGCCACCTAATAAATCTCTTGTTTTATTCAATTGGGAGAAAAATTATAATAAAGAGGTTGAGGAAAAAGGGGGGGAAGGGGGACCTGGTGTCTGGACCACTTGATTAAGACCAAAGATGTAGGCTGGCTTGATGGGCTGACACCATTACAGGCCCATTGGTTTAGAATTAATATGAGGGCCATTAAATGAATCATGAATGGGTTGGTCCTACGGTTTAGATGGTTACAAAACTGTGCTTAGGCCTAGCCCAAATAGATCAGAGGAAAAAAAAATCTACTCCTGCCGGCAGCCGGAGCAAGAGATGAACACTTACCCCAAAGAGTATGTGTCATGTCTGCTGCACTGGCAGATAAATCTGCGAGCAGGAGAGGATTCTTTTTTCCCCTAAAGGAGATCGTCTACAGCCCTAAATCTCTCTACGGTTCAAAGGGTCATTTCAAAGCCACAAAAGTAGTTGTGACTTGACTGAAATTTGATATTTAAATCTTGGAAGTGTAAAATCACAGCTACTTTTGTGGCTGTAGCCCGTTTGGACTGTATGGTAAATTAGAGCTGTAGACAATTTCATCCCATGGGCAAATCTAACCTTCTTATATCCATAGTCAAGAGCCCAGTATTCATGGGCCGGCTTTGGGCTCACTCAATTGTTGTAGCATACTTAACTATTATTTGTGCTTCTTATGCGACAGAAATATGTTCTATCCTTGCTTTAAAAAGAAAAAGGAAAAAAAGGAGGGAGTATGATCAAAAAGGTAAGAAACAATTGAATGATAGTAGTTTCATGTAAAGCTGCTTCTAGAGACTGTTAGATTGGAATCCTTATATCAGTGGATTCCTATTCCAAACTGATGGGTTCAATGGATGGCCTCATATGAGGCCGGCCCATGAAATCATAATATAAAGAAGGACGTCAAGAAACCTAGTTCTTGGCTGCTCCAGCCAAAACGATATTGGATCCAGTTTCTAGTTTGTGATACTAAAATTTAATCAAAAATTCATGAAGCTTAATAAGTTGATTAAGGCCTAACCCTTTCAGTTTTGATGCCACTATTTCCACCATGCTTTTCCGACCACACTGAGCTCCCTTTCCTATCGTACTCGATCTGCATGGAGTCGATTCCGGCACCGTGGACAATCACCAATTGCCGGACGGTCGTGTAAACTCCATCATCCCACTGAATTCCATCTTGTCCTCCCCATGGCCCCACTGATATGGGGGTTTTCTCATAACCCTCTCTGCTCTGCTGCTCCATGCATGATTCAAATTTGTTGATTAGTGCTAAAAAAAAAAAATGCTTAGGAAAGTTGCATAGAAACAAAATGATACATTAACATAGAATCTAAACACATATATAAGTGAGATGGTTTTTCTTAATCTCAACTGCTTAAGGTTGAAATAAACAAAAAATATAACAAGTTCACTAGGTTACCATTTTTCATGCAAGTGTGAAGGATTGGGGGGTGGGGCGAGTTGAAGGGATCCTATGGGAGGTTTTTATGAAGGAAAATTGTGTGTTTGGGTTTTAGTTTACAACTGTTTTAGAAGTGTGTGGTAGAGGAAGCTTATTCCGGGTTCCACTATGAGGGAAAAAGAGATAGAATCGGATACATGAAGAACCTCCACAAAGTGGCTTTCTTTTACACAATGAAACCCATCCTTTCACGAATATTATATAGCTATGCCATTATTTGGCATCACATCAGCATCATCTTTCAAGCTGTTTTCTTTGGGGGCTACAATGGATCGAGTTGGGCCGGGTCAAGAAAATTCAAACCCAACCCAGATAGGAAACCTTAAGTACAAGGAGGCCCGAGCGGGTTCATCTTTAATATAAGGTGAGGTGGGTTCAACTTTATGACCATGAAAGGTTAGTGCATTTGGGAACCTAAGAAAAAGGACTGGCCAGAGTCACTCCAAGTGTGCCGTGTAGCATCAAAGACAGTTCACATGGATTCAAAGGGTTCCAATTAAGGAGTATTAAAGAATGTTTAAAGTAAGATTTAATCTTTGGCATATCAAGGCAATCTTTCACCACTGTCGTCAACTTAAGAATGCTTCAAATAATATCCAAATTTCCTTCCAGCCACAAATAAAGATGGCAACAAGCCGAGCTCATCATGAGCCGAGCCTGAACCACATTTTACGCTCACCGAGCCAAGCCTGAACCTGGATTTGAGCTCAGATTTTAAACGAGCCTGAACGAAGCTTCACTAAGTTCCACTCATTAAACTCAGTTTGGTTAAATTTTTTTAATTATATATATGTGTGTATGTGTGAAAATTGTAATGCTCAAAAAACACTTATGGTTTAATAGGTTATTAGGATTTTTATTTTTTTTTGACTGGGGAGCCAAACCTACTTTTAGAGCCCAAGCTGAGCCTCAGCTTTGCCTTCATGTGACCAGCCTGAGCTGACCCGGGCAAAGCTCGACTCGTTGCCACCCCTAGCTGCAAACCAACATTAAAGCTAGACATGTTTTGGCTAACTTTGCCATTAAAAGAAAACATTTCAAGAGTTTGGAATAGTTATGAAATTCCTGAATGTTTATCTTCCATTATTAACATGAAACTTTGTAATCATCAGGTGCATTCCAAATTGAATTCGATGAGTTACAGCTCGAACCAAACAAAAACATAAATCTTTGGACCAGCTGACAAAAAATGTTCCTCTTCCTCATGGTACTAGGTGGCACCAGCCACTATATGGGAATCATGGACTCCTAAGGCTTTTTTAGGGTTCACTTGATCCTGAAGTTACATGAGGAAAGGCTGTCTCCTTAGCATTTGCTTTTAGAATTTCAAGTATTTGGAATTCATGTAACAACCTTAAAATGCTATTATTAGGGCCATTTTAGGGGCGATATTTCCAGTTTCTTACTGTATAGAGCCTCCAAACGAACCCTTAACATTCCATAGAAGACCGAAAGCTTGACAGGGCCAGTCAAACATTGAGCCACCATTCATCTTTCTTTTTGGTTGGTCACCGTTGGATTTTCCATCTCCCCAAAAGCTAACACTTGTGAGATCTAGTTTCATAACAATGCTTTTAGACATGTCGGTTTTCCTTAGAAGTTAGAAAGAGGATGGCATAGGAGGCAAAGTTCTGGAAAAGTGAATGGTTGGATTTGGTCTTGCGTAGTGTTGCAACCTGCAATTAGGAGTCCACTTGGGCTCGGTTGAGAATCTCGATCCTAGGCTGGAACCTAAAGTACTAAAATTTTGGTCCCACTGGTATGGGCTAAGACAACTGAGGGCCAAGACCACCTTAAGACTAAATAATTGGGCTCCATTCACGTCAGTCCGGCTTAAAATCTACTTAGTAAAATCACATAATTTTGAAAACCAAACCAGACCAGGTGGTTGGACCTGGGTTGATTGGAACCGGCACTCTAAACGGTTCTATAGAAGCTTAATACCATAATCTGCCAAAACCCAAAACCGCATATAACCAGTAAAACCGGTAAAAACCGACGAAAACTGGATGGTTTTTTACGAATCTGGTTCTCATAAAATCAACTGGGTTTTTTTTTTTGTAGCAAATTAAGAATAAAAATATATAGAAATGTGTCTTTCCAAATTCCAATCCCACTTTTCATGAATTTTTTTTTGTTTTTTTTTTGTTGGTATTTTGTTAAATTTTTTTGGTATGTCTAAAAATTAAAAACCTTATCAAAAGTCTTTTAAATGCAATATGAATTGTTTTATTGTTTGGTATTTTATCAATCTTACTTATATTTGAAGTGAACTGTGGTTGGATCATGTAAACCGACTGTCAAACCCAGTTGGACCTGAACCATCTATCTTCATGGTTCAATAACCAGTCCGGTTCTCAAAACTATGTAAAAACGAGAACATTGTTTAAATGGGGCCCATTAATATACTAAAAACTGAGGCCCAATCTTTATCACAAATAAAAGAAAAAGCCTGAGGCCCAATCTGATCCACGGTCTGCTAGAGGCAAAAAGCCTAGCTGGGCTGCCCATCTGAGTACCTTTGGGCATGTTAAGCCCAGGTAGAATGAGCTCCACCTCATCCTATAGGTCAAGAGGTTAGCCATCATATCCTGATCTCCTTTAGATTTGTGGATACATGCCAAAAAAAAGTTACTTATTCATTTACTAGCAAATGAACCCATATGGTTAAGCTCTGGGAGAATTAACAGATGAGTTAATCAAGGGGTGTACCAAAAAAAAGGTATTAATAGGGTAGCACACAGGATTGGGCCAACACAAGCCCGACTAACCCATCTTGAAAATGGCTGAAATGGACCCAACCTGAGCTTTGACCTCACGAGTCCTGGGCGAGGGTGGATTGTATCCTCTCCTCTTATCTAATGATCCTCTCCCGACCCTGTCAGGGGGTGGGCACATCAGCGCCAACAAGTGATATGCGCCCCCCCAAAAAGGGAAAATCACTTGTCAGCAGTGATGTGCCTGCCCCGACAGTGGGCAGAGAGGAGTGTTAGATTAGAGGAACGGATACAATCCACCCTCGTCCTTGGCCTAGTATAAACTCCAACTTAAGCTTGTGTTATGCTCATGCTAACATTAGCCTGACTCAGGGACCGAGAATGGAGACTTTTTGGTTAAATAGATATAAGTTTGTATTTCATTTTGTTGTTAGGTAGAAAATAATTGGATAAATTTTGTGCAAAAATTTTTTAAATTCCAAAAAAAAAAGGAAAAAAGTTATTTAAAGAAAGAAATAAAAGAAAGCAAAATTTATTTTACAAAAAAAAAAAGGAAGAACAACATTAGAAAGAAATTTGTTAGAGATAAATTAGGAAGAGAGTATAGAATCCTAATCTATATTTGTTTATTTGTTTCCTCCATGTTTAAATTAAGACTCAAGGGAGAGAAAGTAGGGTTGGTGAGAAAATGTAGTGTTTAAGGGAATAGATAGAAGAGACAAATTAGGAAGAAGTGGAGAGAGTTGAGAGAGAATTTATGAATTTGGATAAGGTTGAAGCCAAAGAAAAAGAGAAAACAAATGTGTGCAATTCAAAAAAGCAAAACAAATCATCTTTGTTAAACAGAGAGAAGATTGTCCCTTAAAACCCATTTAAGGAAAGGCCCATTAAAGCCCTAAAGTTAGATGGACTGTAAATGAAACCTACTAGATCAGCTACCATCTTTATCTAACCATTTAATGGGGTTGTTCTTCAAACACTAATAACTCTTTTTCCCCACTAAACAAAAGCCAAATAAAACAGCAAGAGAGAGAGAGAGAGAGAGAGAGAGAGACCCTCTGTTCCGGCATCTTTAGTGGGGGTGGTTCGGCTGCTAACACTTCTAAGATTAATTAAATCAATATGAGCATGTGCTAAAGAATCATTCTTATGAAAAATTCAATAATGATTTCCTTCAAAGTCTACTATAAAGAGACATGACTAACGCCAGAATCATGGGTCATGATCTAGTTTGGTTGGGAGTTCTTGGATTAAGAAGAAAGGGAGAATCATAGATGGTAAAAGGCTTGAAATAGTTTATCCATATGGAGTCATAATATAAAAGATGACAATGCCACAAAGAACCATATAATCATCATATGTCTCTCTCTATCTATCTATCTATCTCTGCTTCTATTAGACTATTACAATATCATGTGCATGAACAATCAATACTTGCAATGTCGAGTGTAATGAAAATAGCTGGGAACCTAATGCCACAAACACGTATATTGAATGTGTTGGTTTGGAATCTCAAGAGATGGCCCCTTTTGTCCCTCTTTTTTCTAACTCAGCAGCTCAGGACATGATAATTATCATGCCCATTTACACTAAAAATTAGGTGGGAATGAATCTTGTGAGAAATGTGAAAACAGCATCAGGGTATGGACACATCAGCACCAAAAAGTGATAAGTGCCCCCCCCCAAAAAGTGCAAATCACTTTTCAGTACTGATGCGTCAAACCCTCTAATACCGTTTTCATGGTTCTCACGAGATTCGTTCTCACATAATCCAAGCCCGATTTAATATGGTTGGGGAAAAGTGTAGACAGTAAGAACGAAAGCAAGGGTAGGGGGAGGAACAACTTACACAACTAATTTTCCTCTTCCGTGAAACTTCTCAAATCTAACAAAGATGTAAAGAGTGACAAAGAGCTCAGAGTCAATCACGCTCCTCACAGATTATTTTGTCGACAGGAGAGGATCCCCGAGGATTCAGAAGATGTTGACGGGAGTTACTTGGTGACTGGCAAGAGGGACCTCCATCGGATCGAGACAAGATACCCCATCGTTTCCGAGTGGTGGTGATTTGGTACGACTCCTAATAAATCCAGAGAAAATAAAGAGAAAATTTTGGGAAAACAATCCCAAATCACAATATTATTGTGGAGATCCAAAAATATGGAACGAATAGCCATGGATTCTCCACATGCAATAGTTTTGAAGATGAGGATTAACAAAATAAACGGTTGAACGTGAAAATCATGTTTGAGATGAGCTTACAGTGGGTTTTGGAGCTCGTTTTCAGCGTTAATGGCAGAAGGTGGATGAAATTTGTGACCGTTAACTTGACCGTTGCAGCTATTTCACTTGGAATCGCCCGAGATTTAGACAATTTTTGGTCGGTATGAAGGATGAAGAGGTTTTTAACCATGTAAGAATCTGTTGGGAATCGCACACATAACGAGCCGATTTTCTTAGTGGTTTTCTAAGTGTACGAAACACCCGAAATTTGGGTCTTCCTCGGAATGTCGTATGGGATTCCGCTGAAAGTCATTAGAAAACCATCAAACACGACTTTAGGGAAGGTGCCTCATACGAGTATTGGATGACCTTCCTAGGATGTTGACACCTAATAGCCAATTATTACAATGTTATAGTGTACCTTTTGAGTGCGCGATAGTGTCTGGCATTCTTGTCACTCCAATCTGATCCGTTACCCACTGCCACTCGGAAGGAAGTTATCATAGACTTCGTAAACGAGAACCACTTTGTACAGGTAAACATTAATGCGTATAGTGTTATTACAGTCAATCATTTTTAGCAGTATTTAACTTCATTGTTTGTTATGCATGCAAGTCTTCCTCATGCCGGGTCATCCTATCCCACCCATAACGACACTTTGGCATAGATACCAAAGTGATAATGCGTCAAGATAGGTACTACATTCATACGAATCAAGAATTTAGGAATTCTGATATATTATTAGTGAGGATGTAGTGACATAGGAGACAATTGATTTGACTGATGACTGACGCTCACACAATGTATTGATTGTCCAATTTAGTTTTAACTTCTATATCCAATCGATAAGGTTAACCCCCTTTTTACCTGTCATTTTTTTTTATTTTATTCATTGAGCGAATGAGATTTTTTAGTGCATGGTTTTTAAGTATAAAAATGTACTCCTAATAACAAGTAAAGAGGAATGTCAACAAACAAAATTGTAGTTTATATAAATAGGGTTGTCTCCAAACAAAATAATATAATGTATGAAGGGTCTCATCCCCTATAAAGTACAAAATACAACTCGTCAACTAAAAAAAGGATAAAAAAACTCTCAATAATCTCTGCGATCGGCCTCTTCCTCCTCCGTGTGTATGTCAATGAAGTCGTCGCCGGCTCGCCATGACAGGTCACGATTTCCTAGACCCGCCTAAGCGCAGACATCACAACACTGTACTAGTTTGCTTCAGGATGATCCTCCATGACTGATTTCATTACATACCTGACCCGCTCAACATGCTAAAATAAGCACAGATAAATATAATATAAGTTACAATAAAAAAAATAACTAAAATGAGATAACTACGAATGTTGAAATGATATACCTCCTTTGTCATGAATGGCTACCCAAAGCTTATCTGTCAGGGCTGTGGTGCTCTAAATGATCTATCTAGGTTCTGCACTTGTCGATGTGAGACGCGTACATACCAATCCATATAGTCAAGTACACAGTTCGCGAAAAAAATGTAAAATTAGGGATAGAGTGCATGGTTCTACCATACCGCTTATACCTCATAAAAAAAGTAACTGGATCGCTATGATGATGCATATGAATCTCATACTCGTTGTCTCGAAGACAATGGGGTAGATGAAATAATCTGTTGTCGCCCAAACTACCTCAAAACCCATATCGGATGATAAGACTCCATGATGTTAAGGCATTTAAGCATGTCATAGTAGAATGCAATATCAGGCAATGAGTGATACTACCTACTATCATTATATAATGACCATGTAACCTGTACAAGTTAACATATACGTTAGACAAATAAAAAACTAGTACATAAAAAAGTATACGTCAGACAAATAAAACGTACATAAAAAATTGACCTATACTATATAAAAGTAAACACATACATCGTTGGAGCCCTATGCATCGATGGTCTCCCAAAGTGCCATCACATTTTTCATAAGAAGACCCGTCTCCCTGTGTGGCCTAAAATGCTGGATGCGTGGATCCTGAGGTCAATATCTAATATTCCAATGCAGAACAATGCTAGGAAAATACTCATAGACCACCCCTTTATCAATGTAAAGTATCCAACGATCTGCTTTACATCTATTGGCAAACCCTAGTTGTCGATAGAAATACCAACGTAGTGACTCCTCACACGTAAGTATGTTACTATCAAGATCCTCTAAGCAGTGAAGGTAATCTACTGACACCCAACTCCCTGTTTATTAGTAAACAAGATGCACCCGAGCAAAGAAAGCAGGTATGCCCTGGCAGAGCATCTGATATCCTCCGAATTACTAGTGTCAGTCACCCCCTCAAATCTCGACCATAGCCTCACAGGCCTCCACCACCGTCACTCCAAGTGTAAGGGATAACAAAGTCTCTACATCATCTAGTAGACTGTGGGAGACGATCTTCCCAACCACGGGAATAGCAAGTAGGGTGACAACGTAGTTCACATCATCCAACGTGATAGTCATCTCCCTAAATGGCATACAAAACGTGTTCGCCTCGAGGCACTATCCATCGATAAATGCAGTGATGACACGATTCACTATTCGTATGTACTCAATGTATCCCCTCCATAAACCATTATACACGTCTGCCTGCAGGTTCTTTCACTTAACCATCTTCAATCCATGGCTGATCAATCAACTTCAGTAATGGTCACTCCTGCAATTGAAACAAATATTATAAATATGTTGGGTATTATTAACGCGTATAAATTTTCAATCTTAATAATATTACCTGATGCCGCCATATAAGTATAGCAACGTGTGGGATAGCTAGTAAGAAGTGTCGTGTCAATAGGCATTCCAAGGACAGACACCTCTATATCATCCTCACTAGGGGTGGGCATGCGTCAGGCTCAGGCCAGGCCTGGCCCTCAAATTATAGACCGGGCTCGGGCAGGCCTGACCCTCAAATTATAGACCGGGCTCGGGCCAAGGTTTGAGCCCGTAGGGGTGGGCTCAAGCCAAGGTTTGGGCCCAACCCTCATTAATTGATCAGGCCTTGGGCTAGCCCACAAATTTTTTAAAAAAATGTTGAGATGTAGGTTTGAACTCTAGACCTATCCAAGGTTCAAAATTTCAATTTTGATGGATTA